>JBBBDQ010000143.1:2990000-3162500 GCA_037127315.1 Ascarosepion bandense | reverse complement strand
CCTTTGATTTGGTCATTGTATGACAAAATCTCGGCCAAGCCACAAATGTATTGCACTTGTTAATAGATGGTTGATATGATTTACTTGTATTTCGCTGCATTTATTCTACTTTCATTGACGTCTATTTCTTATTCTACTTTCGTTGACGTCTATTTCTTATTCTACTTTCATTGACGTCTATTTCTTATTCTACTTTCATTGACGTCTATTTCTTATTCTACTTTCGTTGACGTCTATTTCTTATTCTACTTTCGTTGACGTCTATTTCTTATTCTACTTTCGTTGACGTCTATTTCTTATTCTACTTTCGTTGACGTCTATTTCTTATTCTACTTTCATTGACGTCTATTTCTTATTCTACTTTCGTTGACGTCTATTTCTTATTCTACTTTCGTTGACGTCTATTTCTTATTCTACTTTCGTTGACGTCTATTTCTTATTCTACTTTCGTTGACGTCTATTTCTTATTCTACTTTCGTTGACGTCTATTTATTCTACTTTATTGACGTCTATTTCTTATTCTACTTTCGTTGACGTCTATTTCTTATTCTACTTTCGTTGACGTCCATTTCTTATTCTACTTTCGTTGACGTCTATTTCTTATTCTACTTTCATTGACGTCTATTTCTTATTCTACTTTCATTGACGTCTATTTCTTATTCTACTTTCATTGACGTCTATTTCTTATTCTACTTTCATTGACGTCTATTTCTTATTCTACTTTCGTTGACGTCTATTTCTTATTCTACTTTCATTGACGTCTATTTCTTATTCTACTTTCATTGACGTCTATTTCTTATTCTACTTTCGTTGACGTCTATTTCTTCTACTCTGTTTTATAAAAACCAACCCGAAATCATTACGCTTCCAACCGCATATTTAACTGTTGGGATGGTGTTTACTGGATTTTATTTTTCCTATTGCCCTCCATACTTGAGTGAACATGTTTCTCCTGAAAATTTCAATTTTTGTTTCATCTGATCAAATAACTTTCTTCCGGAATTCATCTTATCCATGTTCAAACTTTTTAACAAATTTTAAATGTTCTTGCACATGTTTACGTTTTAACAGCGCAGTATTTCTTGCTGATCTAGTATCGAGGCCTGCTAAATTCAGTGATCTCTTAATTTTATCTTTGCTTACTTCAATTCCGGCATTTTTTAGATCGTTCTGAATTTCTCACCGAGTCAAAAATGGCTGTTTCTTCACATTCTAGGCTATAAATCATTCAGTAGTCTCGTATATATTTACATGGATGAACACTTCTTTTGGATATTTTCAGTAGTATCATATTCTTTCCACTTTCGAGCAACAGCACCGTACAAACATGCAGATTTAAATCTTGAGTAATTTTTGGATACCTCTTACCATCTTTATTCAGCTTTATAATTTTCTGTTGCATATGATTTGATAATTCTTTTGTTTTAACCATTTTAATAAGTTTAGATAGTGGCACACTGTGTAGTGTATCAGACCTGTTATCACTATGTGCCGATTGAGTGACTTGTTTGGTTAGTACATAGATTGAAGACAACCTGGGATTGATTGAAGTACAAACCATATCAAAATAACTGAAAATAGTTTTAAAATACCCTTTTTATCGTATTATTTGTATGCGTGTTAAATACTTTTGCACACAGTCAAATTTGAAAATCGTTAGTAAAAGTACATAAAAACAATGTTACTCAATTTTTCTCTGTTTAGTTAGACAATGGTCATTAAAATATTTGAAGTAAGTATCATTCCAATTTTTTATTGTAAATTTTATAAAAAAAAACTAATGTGCTAAATAATTCTATAGAACCACATTGCAAATTTGCGAACTGCGTTTGTTATTTTTGGTAACTATTGCCGTTGCCTAGCGGAGTTTTATGTCAACACAAAATAAAATCGTCGGTGATGGTGGATGTTATTGTGTTACCGTCTTGGTGACCTCTCTGAAGATGGCTCATGTGAGCCGAAAGCTTAGAAACAAATTAATAAAAAATTATCCAAATGTTGGAGAATTTTTGTCTTTATTTTCAACTGAAATTAAAGCCAAAAAACGACGTTTAGAACGGCTCATGATTAAACATAATAGACATTCATTGTCTCTTATTTTTAACAGTATTTCTTTAGAAAATTATTTGCTGCCTCGATACACTAATATATATATATATATATATATTGTTGATATAGAGAATTCCAAAAAAGATAACCGCAATTATTTATCCAGAAAAGTACATAGAAAATAAACACTTGAGCAATACTAATCCAATTTATTTTTTTATTTAAAGAAGAAAAAAGTAGGTAATAAAGAGGTTGATTTCAATCGTCCTATAACATAACTATAGAATATTACAAATAGTTCTCAAAAATATTAACAAACGGGCAAACATGAAAATCAGCCAGGCGTAAATATAGGTCTAAGGAGTGTCTACTCAACAATAGGCCATCAACAAGCAATATATCATTTGTGCGAATAAATAATAGAATATAACAAAGCACTTTGTTTGGATTTGGTTGCCTATGGAAAAGCATTTGACTCGCTAGAACAAACAGTATTCTTTAATTCTCATCAAGTGTAGAGTGCTAACAAAAACTTATAAAAGTTAATGAGAATAAGCACGATAACAGTTCAACAATAATTAAACTACACAATGACACTGATAATATAAAATTTGGAAAAGTATTGGGGCAAGGGGAATGGCTTTTACGTAAGCTATTTACGTTTGTCTATGTTAGGATCTTTTAGAAAATGAATTAGAAAGGGAATAGACTTAAACGGATATTATTTAAACCATCTTTGATTTCCTAGCACACATCTTTAATCTGTCGGCGCCATCCTTAATTTACTGGCCACATTTTACGAATATCGGAATTTTGTAAATGCTAAATTATATAAACAAGGAAAATATGTAGTTTTTGAAAACAAATGAAATTTTGATATCAACGTTCCGAAAAATATCATAAAAATAAGACAGGAACCGCCAGAAGTTCAAGAACACATATCTTCAAAACAGGTGATAATATTAAAACAAGACTACCAAAAAAATAGAAAATAAATAAGTAAAATAAAATAAAATAAAATAAAAAGAAATAAATGAACGTATAACGATAGCAAAAAGCGTTTAATAAAAGTAGAGAAATAATGAAGAATATTTTGCTGATAAGTTTGAAACATGAATTCTATAATGAATGCCTAATACGATCCAAGATGTTAGGATGTGAAACACAGATATTAAGCAAACTTAAAAATTCCACAAGAATCAATAAGAGAACTCTGCAAAAACAATTTATATCCACCGACCTTAAGACCCTTAAAACATACGAAGATTGTTACGTACACAATGCCCTGCGGGAATGAATTTTAATTATATAAGAGTTCTACTGGATTTATAATCATTTAACCATCACACCCAGATGGTGCATAGGGCAGCAACTTTTTGTTGCTGTAGCAAACTGTTTTTTACAAGGCTGGGTTGTTAGTCCTGCAACCAACCCCCAAACCTAGAGGACCGGTGGATCATTGTTGGTCCTTACGTTTACAGCACCTGGTATTCTGGTCACCCATTTAAGTACTGACCAGGAACCAGGCTCGATGCTGCTTAACTTCGGTGATCGGACGAGAACCGATGTATTCAACACGATATAGCCGTAGACCTATAGGATTTATACCAATTATTTATTATTATTATTAGTAGTAGTAGTATTAGTAGTAGTAGTAGTAGTAGTTAACACGATTTGTTAATATTTAATAGTATATCCTCTGTTCTGCCTTATAGCTTTTAGTTGTTTTCTGTAATTTTCAACGAGTTTCTTGCATGAAGATTTTGGCAGTTTCACCCATTCTTCTTCACAGATCCTCGTCAGTTCTTTGATATTTTTTAATCTCTTGCGTGTACTTTCAACTTTATCCATCAGTTTTCTATTGGATTGATATCCGGTGACTGGCTAGGCTATTCTAGAATATCAATTCCTTTTTTATCGAACCAGTACTGAGTTGTATTAGTCCTTTGTTTTGGATCGTTGTCCTGTTGTATGACAAAATCTCGGCCAAGCCAAATGCTATTGCACTTGTTAATAGATGGGTTGATAAGATTTACTTGTATTTCGCTGCATTTATTCTACTTTCGTTGAAATCTATTTCTCCTACCCCGTTATATAAAAAACAACCCGAAATCATTACTCTCCCAACCACATTTGTAACTGTTGGGATGGTGTTTACTGGACTGTATTGTTCTTATTTTCCTTCATACTTGAATGCACATGTTTTTCTTGAAAATTTCAATTTTCGTTTCATCTGATCTAATAACTTTCTTCCACAATTCATCTGATTCATGTTCAAACATTTTAACAAATTTCAAACGGTCTTGCACATGTTTATGTTTTAATAAAGGAATCTTTCTTGGTGATCTACAGAATACTACAGTATTATAAAATTGTTCTACAGGATTTATAAAAAATTGTCATTATTATTAGTAGTAGTAATAATAGTATTAATAGTATTAAATACTATGGACAAATAGAAAGACAGACTGGGTTCTACTGCCTTGATTGCGAACCTACTGCGGGAAATTCGATTATTCGCCTTATAGCTGGGAAGAAGTCTTGAGCTTTGATTGGCAATCTTCCTTGCGATGGTGTCTCGTATATAAAATCATCCGGATTTAGGGCTAACGATCCATGTCTGTATCAGCCATCGAAAGAGATTCATGAGGCCCACTCACATCACCTACTGGATGGGATTGTCGATGGATTTCCGACCAAACTTCGGTTGATGGAAGGATAATGATGTGCAGTAAGTAATAATAATAACAATTATCGAAGACTGAGCAAACTGGGTGTCATGGGGAAACACACCTATTCCTCAGATAATGAACTCAACTCTCCCTCCTGTATTAATAAGAGTTAACAGGAAGTTCTTGAGAAGTTCTTAGGAGTTCTTTAGAGTTCTATTGGAGTTCAGTAAAACTACTAGGCAGTTGATATTAGTCGGCAGTTAGCCGAATACTATGGAGTCAGCTTTCAGTGGATGATTACCAAGTTCCTAACATTTTGGGGTGCGTTAAATCGATTAGCAACCGATATAGCACGATTATAACTTTCAGTGCGAAAACTACTCCATAACACTGGGTTAAACAATCTGATTTTTAGCTGGATCCTACTTGCAAGGTTATGCGCTTTTTTTATCTAAACTTCTAACGCATCACCCATATTTGCCATGTATACACTCATGAGAATTTTATAATGGCTATATTTTGTCTGAGTATAATTTACTCCAGTATCACTTTATTGGCGTGCTGGTCTTACACTTGATTCTAATATCAGTGGCAAAAATGATATCAATAAATAAAAAAATGAATAGAAGTGGGAAAATAAAAGCTTCGAGTAAAAATGCAAGAATAACAGATTTAAAGTTTAAAAAATATATTCATAGTAGGAAAAGACACAAGAAAGGCAAGTAAGTTAAAAATTAAATAAATAAATTTGAATGGTGAAAATCAAAGAGAATAAAGAGAGTAGAAGAATATTTTTTTCTTTTTTTAATCATATCACCCCGAGCAAGGTGGTAACGCCACTGATGTGCAGGGGGCTACATAAGAGTATAAAGATTAGAGGAGAGTGAAGAGAAGGACAAACCAGTTACAAAGGATCAAGAGAAAGATTGGAATACAGGTGTGGTGACAGTTGCAAAGATAGAGAGAAAGGAAAGGATATACAGGGAAGTGTGGAAAGAACTAGGGTCAAGTAGTTAAGAGATGAGTACTGACCTTGCATTTAAATTCCTGGAGGTTGTAGCAGCCAGGAAAGCAAGAATAAGGAAGGCGGGATGTGCGAGAAAAGTGTCTGCAGGAGTAGAATTGTCGTCTGCATTTGGTTGATCTAACTGTGAATGGGTGAGACCCAGTTGCCAGTCTAGTTGCACGAGTAAATATTTGTGGCGGAGGCACCAGTGACTTAATTTGTTGGAGCAAAAGTCATGGAAGTATTTATAAAACAGACAAAGGGAAACCACATCTCGTCGGTGGGGAAGTGGCTGTAGTCGAGCCGCCAAGTCGGTACCTATCACATTACTGATTCTCCTTTGGAGCTTGTCAAGATCACTGAGATGAACAGCATGGTCACCTCACTATATATGGCAGCAGTACTCCATGCACGGACGAATGGTTGATTTGTATATATGCAGGATGGTTTCAGGTGGGAAAAACATCCTGGCCTGACATAGTGACCCAACCTTCCTAGCAGTGGATTTAGCTATTGACTCAATGTAGTGGTTCTACTTGAGATCAGAAGAGAGCATAAGGCCGAGGAGGCGCAGAGTATTGCTCTCGGGGAGACTCGCTTGGTCCATGCTTATGGGAGGCAGGAGAGGTTGCCTGTGATGATTGACAGACAGCAGCTTGGTCTTAGACGCATTGAAAATTATGGCGAGAAGAAAATGTAGAAAATACACATAAAATAAAAATGAAGAAAATATAAAACCACTAATAAAGTATTAAGTAATAAAAGAAAAAGTTCTATGGTGATACAAAGAAGAGAAAAAAATTGTAAGGCAAGAATGAAAAAGAGATAAGCGTTTAAAAGACAATGATAGATAGAAAGAAGAAATGAAATATAGTTACCTTCACTAATTTTCCATACCTTCGTTTAAAATAAATTTATACAAATGGAAAAGCCTTCTTGAAGCTTTCATTTTAGCTTTAATTGAAACTTACTACTCTAGTAAGCAAAATATTTTAGTGTATTTCAAAAAGAAATTATATTGATTGGAAGCGATTTTTTGGGTCTTTTGTAAAATAGCTGATTAGCAGGGTTTTTTTTTTTCATTTTTCATCGCAACGTATTAAAAACTATTCCAAAAATAAAATATCTTCTTCTATGTGCCCTGTCCCTTCAGAACGTAGGCGATCATGGCTTTCTACGTTTCCCTATCCCTGGTGGCTCTGAGCACGCCTTCCCCTGTTACATGCAATCCTCGTTCCGTCATCCACCTGATTACGTCCTTCAAATATGTTATCCGTTGCTTTACCCTGTCTCTTTTTCCCTCTATCTGGCCTGTTAGTATCAGATTCTCCAGGCCCTCCTTCCTCATTGCATGCCACAGGAACTTCAGCTCTCTCTTCCTGGTGCTAAGTATTAATTTTCTTTTTGTTTCCCTCATTTCTATGATCTCAACATTGTTCACATGCTCGATCCATGATATTCACAGCATCCTTGTAGAACCACATTTCAGTTGCTTCAAGTTTTTCCTTCATCTTTGATGGCATTGTCCAGCATTCACTGCCATATTGAAGGACGGACAACACGTAGCAATCCAGTACTCTATTCCTACTTTCTAGCGAAATTGCCCTGTTTCTTAATACCTTACTCAACTTCTGGAATGCTTCCTTCGCCATGTCAATTCGCCTTCGGATCTCTATGTCGCACTTTCTGTCTTCTGTTATAACGCTTCCCAGGTATTTAAGTTTTTGTACCCGCTTGATTCTGGTATCCTCGACCTGTATTTGGCATTTTGGGCTACCCTTTTTACTGATGCCCATGCATTCGGTTTTCTTGCAGTTTATTTCTAGTCCTTTCTTGTTACTTTCTTCAGCTACGTTCTGTAGGAGGTCTACTTTTCTGAAATTTTATATGAAAATATTAGCTGATTTAAAGTATAATTAATCTGATTTGAAAAAAAATGTATTTATTTTAAGATTAAAATAAGAGATAAATGGATTTTTAGTGCAAACAGTGTCGGTAATGACGTACTTCAGTTAACGCTTGTCAATCAAGTAACAAGTACTAAAAGATGTTGACATGTTTATTTTTGTTGGACGGAGACTTTATCTGTTAAAACATAATTTAAGATAACAAGCAAGCCCTATTTTATATAATTTCTTACGTACTCAGTAATATTAAAAATGTGTGAAAATATTGTTGACTTTAAATTCACTCTAATCATAGCTCTTATTTCCTGATATATACGGTGGGACTCTTTCTGTCCACGTCCTCATTTTGGATTCCATTATGCGCGATGTCATTTGTAAATTTAATAAAGTTAAGCCGCATGTTGTTAAAAAAAATGTCCGATTTATTTGTGTCTTCCTTATATTGGTAGAGAAGGTGAATCTTTAGCAAGGAGGATATCGCATTCTATTAGCAAATGTTATTTTTCTGTTAATGTTCGAGTAATATTTTTACTCGACCAATTCTTTCTTCCATTCGCAAGGATGTTTTACCCCATATCACTTTAATTCTGTTGCTTATAAATTTGAATGTAGTTGTGGATGCGACTACATAGGTAGAACATCTCGGCGTTTGGATTATAGAATTAAACAGCATTTACCCACCAGAATTTTGAATCCGGCCACACGTAGTAGTAAACGAGTAAATGCAACCGGGTCATCTATAGCACAACATGCTATAAATAGTACGGAATGTGTTGCTGGATTGAGTACCGGATGTTTTTAATATTATCCAAGTCGCACTCCTTATATCAACTAAAAGCTCTGGAGTCCATTTACATCAAATCTCGTAAGACTTCTCTCTGTAAGCAGAGAGATTGCCTGTTGGGTTTGAATGTGGTTGGACTCTAGTTCTTTTGCGTATTTTTTCTCTCCGCCTTTCACTAGAATTTTCTTTTATTTTCTAAGATTAAATCTCCCAGAAATTAAATTTAAAGAGAGCTGGGACAAAACGGGTTGGTTATTTTAGTTTTTAGTGTATATAATGTCATCAAAATTCCACTTATTTGTTGTTTTTTTTTAATTATTATTTCACCCCAAGCAAGACAGTTTTTTGCGTATGGTTTACATAGGGGAAAAGTGATGAGAAAGAAGGCTAGGTTATAGGGGGTGTCAGGAAGAGGGTAATAGAAGGATGAGAATACTGGTGAAATGTGGGTGGAGTGGATGGAGAAAAAGATTGAGAGAAAGGATGCGAGTTAGTGAGATAGGAGATGACTATTGACCTTACATTTAAATTATTGGAGATTGTAACTGTCGGGGAAGCAAGTATACGGAAAGGAATTCTACAGGCAGGAATTCCGAGAACAGAAGCTGTTAGAGTAGAAATTGCAGTTATATTTTATCGGTATCACTGTAAAAGGGTGGGACTTAGTTGCTAGTCTCGTGGCTCGAGTAAATTTATGCACCAGTGAGCTACGCTCATTGGTGTAGAAGCCGCGAAAATATTTGTAGAAGAGACAAAGGAAAGTCACATCAGGCCGGTGAGAGAGCGACTGTAGCCGAGCTGCCAAGTCGAGATCGATCACATTACGGATTCTCCGTTAGATTTTGTCAAGAACCCCGAGGTGAATAACAGGGGCACCCGACCAAATGTGGCAGCAGTATTCAATACACGGGCAGATGCTGGATTCAGGCGGGAAAAACTTCTGGCCTTTCACAGTTAACCGACCTTTTTAGAAGCGGATTTAGCGATGGATTCTATATCGTCATTTCACTTGAGGTCTGCTGAGAGAGTTAGACCAAGGAGGCACAGTGTTTTACTCTCAGGGAGGCTAGCCTGATCCATGTTAATGCGGGGTAGGAGCGATTGCCTATGATGGTTAACAGATAGCAGCTTCGTTTTCGAGGCATTAAAATTTACGAGCCATTTCTTATCCCAGTCCACCACAGATTGGAGGTCCTTTTCAAGATCGACTGCGAGGTTCGCTTTGTGTCTCTCTGCAGATTTTGTATTAATGCGAGGGTAAACGGTGGTGTCGTCAATGTATTTAATTTTTTTACCGGTAATAATCTTTTCAAATATATATTTATATATATATATTGGCTCGGATCGAGGAATCAGATAGCCGTGTTCGAATTCCAGTCGAATCTATTACATTCACTTACGTGCTAATACCCTTGAGAAAATTGTGAATCCATCCCTTATCCCCCCTAGTTATAGGTAAATATCAGGACTGACTGGTTTCTATAGCCTTGGGTGGCAACCTTTCTTAGAGAAGGAAAAACTCTGAATTCAAAACCATCCTGGAAAGGGTTATACTCCGTCAGGCTGTAGTTCCCAAAGAAACACCACTTCAACTGCTGCTGATGAGTCACGGGTAAACAAAATATTTTTAATTATTTCTGGCCAACTTTGAAAAATAGGGTTGAAAGGTGTATGGTTAGGTCTTGAAGGCTATCAAAATGCGTTTAGTAAAATAAACCTATTTATTATGCATTAATATTTCGAGATCGAAATCTCATCTTCAGAATAGCAGAGGAGCGTGTGTCTGTCCGAGTGTGTCCGTGTCTTTCAAGGAATGGTCATTCCTGGCTGCTACTGCTGTTGCTGCTGTCATTAATTGTAGCGGGTGCTTGTGTGTGTGTGTGTGTGTGTGTGTGTGTGTGTGTGTGTGTGTGTGTGTGTGTGTGTGTGTGTGTGTGTGGTATATATATGTTTGATTTACAGTTGAGACCTTTTTCTGGTCTGATGAAACAGTCTGCTTTAATATGTGGTTTATCTGAGTATGTGTGACCTGACTTAGTTTGACTCTTGCCTAAGTTGAAGAGGATTTGTTTTCTTACTGTTGTTTTATCTATCTGCTTTATCTCGTGGTGTGTGCGTGTACGTGACTGTGTCATGTGCATATACTTCTTGTAATTTATTTTGCTTTATTTTGTATGTGTGTGTGTGTGTGTGTGTGTGTATGTGATCCGGTGTATAGTGTGTTATAGGTACCTCCACTACTTTGCGGGGAAAACTGCATAGCTTAATGAAAACGGCTACAAACTTAATGAAAACAAAGTTCTATCGTTGATATTAATATTAAGAAGAAAGACCAAATTATTTTTTGTTTATTTTTTTAAGATTTGAAAGATTTTCCAGTACGACTATTCCAGAGATATGAGGACAGTTTTACTTCCCAAATTGTTAGTATAAGTCTGGTTTTGACAAGACTCGAAGCGTGACGTCGAACAGCGGATTTTAGAGCGTAATAAATGTGTCTTTCACGTATATCATAATTGTTAATATTAGATTGGTTCAAGAAGCATCATTCATAGTTCCAGTGTAGAGCTGACAATCTAATTCATGATAATGATAATATGACTCGTTTCCTTATAAGGAAACATTCAGAATTCCAGTGCTACTGTAGGAAGAAATTTATCAAATCTTTCATTTAAAACAATTTTTTAGAATAATAGTTTTCTCAACTGTACCAACTCTTAGCACTCTTTTGAGTATTGATAAAAGATTTCATTCTAAACCTTTGTCAAAAATAATTGATTTTCTAAGCACCGCTTAGATGTGGCACAAGGTCAAACGTATGTGGTACCCAATGAGGATTGAAATCACGACTCATTTAGGCAAGTCTGCTAACGATTAAATCACGTCGAGGTGACCAAAAACTTTGTCTGAGGTAGTGTGTAATGTCAATATATTGGTTATGACATCCTTTTCCTTGTGGGTTACATGTGATGTGCACTTTAGTAGCTGCTATTGAAAGTGAGGTGGTTTATTTTATCTGGTACAGTTCTGTGTTCGTGAGTCTGTAGCGCCAGTCCACTGAATTTGAAAATAAGAAGGACCCCACTAAAACGCGCATGATTCACTCGTTCGAATCTATTTTTAATCATTGATCTGAGAAAGCGGTTGTATACAGCTGACTATTTAGGTAAGTCCGAACGAGTTTGATGTCATTCATGACATCCTTATGAAAGTCTAGACGTAACGAAACTGTTTAAAAACATGGTTTGAGGTCTTAGGTTAATGTTTTCGTTTTTGCTCGTGTTCCAGATTAGCTCCCACACTACGCCTTAAAACCGGGGCCGCAAAATCTTTCTACTCTGTTCGTTATGTTTTTCATTCTGCAGTATGTCCGATAGTTATAACATTGAAATGCCTTCAAATTACACTTTTAATGTCCATGAAGGTCAGAATTTGACATGTGACCTCAATGACTGATTCGGTTAACCACTGAGCGCATCGATGAGTAATTGCATCCCCAATGTGATAAATAGCTTTTGGTGCTTTTAGATCGCTGCGTACTTAGATACACTTCTACAAGCCATTAAAATCAGATTAGCTACTGTGTAATTTCTGTCATAAAAAGTGATAAATGTCTTACGATCGATTTTACCATTTTCTCAGAGTCGTATGCAAAAGGGTTATGACATAGTGAAATTACATAGCAAGCTTTGTGTATATATATATATATATATGTGTGTGTGTGTGTGTGTGTGTGTGTGTGTGTGTGTGTGTGTGTGTGTAAAACAAAAATAAACGCGGAAATTTCTTCAACCGACAAAGAGATTCCCGAAGTTAATCTATTGGTTGTCCACACCTTGGTAAATGAATGTTATCGGGCCAACGCATTTCCCAAGATCAGAATAAATACCAGAATTTAAAAAATTCCTTTTTGATCGTACCTAGAGATTTTTAATACTCTGCATATATATATATATATATATATATCCAGGTGAAAAGAACCAATAGTTTTAGAATCCGAGTTCTCCGGCATTTACGTTTTAAAAAAGTGCTCAATACAACATATATCGTAGAGCACAATATAATTATAATTAAAGTCGCTTTTTATTTAATATTAATTTAATTTACATATCGTCACTGAAATTTCTCTTTCGAGATTTTACCTGGTCATCAGGCAATGTTGACTCATTGTTGTGGAAATGATTTACATTTGAATGTAGACAACAAAATTAAAGAGTTAATATAAAGGGGCGGATGACAGAAAACTTTCGATTTTATGTGTGTGTTTAATTTAACTACTGAGAATGAAGTTCAACTTAAATTTGTCAATATAGGTCATATGCTTGGGGAATACAGGGTTTCTTTCAAGCTTAACGGGAAAATGTCAGCTCATTAAGCTACAGACTAGACCGCTCCTTTCAGTGTGATGGATCCATTATTGTTACAAAATTATTGATTTAGCTTTCTCTGTATCCCAGGAAGTATTCAAAACAAAAAAGAAAGAAAGAAAACATTTTTTTTTATTTTTGATCTGACTTTAAAAAACCTTTCGTATGATTAAGCTGTTTTTATTTTTGTTCTGAGTACATTTTTTCCCGATTTTTTATATACTCTTAATTTGTATAAATTTTAATATCTATTTAATTAATATTATATCATATCTATTATATCATATCTATTTAATAAATATTATATCATAGTAGAAAACAAATTACTGGATTTATGTAAGTTAATCGATATTCTTTTATGAAGAATTTCTAACAATATTCTAAGGTGAACAATTTTTCAATGTTTATATATGAGATTTATTTCATTACATTTATTTAATAGATTTTTATTCTTAAGAAATTTAATAATATATAGTTTTTCATATAGACCCAAGGGGTATGGGTCGTTTAAAGACCTACAGATTCAAGCTTTTTAAAAAAAAAACTATTTTATTGTTAGAGTTTTAATGGTTTCTTTTAGATACCAAAAACATTTCTATAAAGATGTTCTATATCTGTACTTATTATTATTATTAAATGAAGACGTGTGTTGATAAAATCATTTTTTCAGCGATTTCTTAGTACTACCAGTATAAATCTTTATATTACTAGGGTTTTCAGTAGAAGAAATAGTACACTGATAAACAATAAATTATGTAAGGCACCTGTTTTTTAAAGGACACTCTATAAGGTTTCTACACTTGCATATATATATATATATATATATATATATATATATATATATATATATATATATTTAGACAGCAACTTTTTGAAGCATCTTTCGTTAAATATGTCAGAAAAGAAAATTTAAGTTATATCTTATTTATTTTTTTCAGTGTTCTTACGTTTTCCTATTTAGTAGAAGTAAGGGAGTACAAATATTTCCCATAACCTTTTATTGTTTTAGGCAACATCATAAGTACTAGAATTAACTGTTTATCGTCAAATGTCAAAATTTTCAATGAAAATAAGGAAATTTACATTAAGACCCTTCTGAAGAGAGGATACAAGAACAAATTGATGTATGAAAATACACTTATTAACCCTGGACCATCTAATACTAAAAACATGTAGAAAAAGAAAAGTAATATGGTTTAAATCTTCCCATTCTGTAGACTAGCTAATGTTAATATAGGAAAATCTTTTCTCAAACTAGTAAATAAGCATTGCAATAGCCACAATCCAATACATAAAATCTTTAATAGAAATATTTCAAAAATTAGTATTTCCTGCATTCCAAACATGGACAATATTATTAATTCACATAACTATTAAGTTTTAAAGAATTTAAATAATACCAACACAAGAACAGGGATTTTAAATAATTGTAATTGTAATTCCGTGAATATCTGTCCTGTGAAAGTGCAAGTGTAGATCTACCCAGGTAATCTATCAAGCCCAAATCTCACCAATAAATAGCAGAATAAACTACCAAACTAAAATCAGTATCTCCGCTGGGGAATTTAAACAAAGTTATTATACTCATAAGTACTCCTTTTCACACCCCAATCTAAAATTTCAAACATCCATTTCCCGAAAATTTTGGAAAATGAAGGAGGCAGGACCAAAACCCCTAGTTAGTTGGAAACTGATAGGTTCGCTCCGCACCCCCAGAAACCTTTACGATATATGTAATCTATGTTTAGTTGAAAAACTTAAAATAATAAATTATGCCAATCAAAACCTACTTTTAAATTTACGTAGGGAATTTATAAGCAAATGTGACAAATTTAATTTCTAAATTTTTAAATTTTAACTTTCAAATTATTAATTTTAAATTGTGACTTTTGAAATTCTAAAATGTTTATTTTTATTTTTTATATTAATTTGATAAATTAAATTGATATAATTGTAAATTTAAATTCTCCTATGAAATACCCATGCTAAACCCTGTGTTATATAAGCCTTCTTTTCTTTCTTTCTTCTTTCCAAAACTACAATCTACATATCATGACCTATAGACTAACTCTTTAACCCTTACATTTCCCAAAACCATTTATAAATTTTTGAAATTTGTGATGAATTTTAATTTTTATTTTAGTGTTTCTAATCTTGAATATTTTCTCTGCCCAAATTTTTTTAATGAGAATTTAATAGAGATCTTCTTTAAAATTTATTTTACATATTTTTAAAAATTCCCATAACAGATTTTTCTAAGTCAGATAATTTTCTTAAAAAAAAAATATATATATGTATGTATATGTGAGTGTGTGCGTGTGTGTGAGTGTATATATATATATATATATCTTTATATATATAAATATGTATATATATATATTGTATAAGTATATGTATTGTATAAATATATATATATATATATATATATATAAATGTGTGTGTGTATGTATATATTTATTTATATGATTTTAGTGGTGTGCATATGTGTGTATATATATGTATGTGTGTTTTTGTTTGTGTGTGTACATGTGTACATATATGTGTGTGTATGTATGTGTGTATATATTTATACATATGATTTTAGTTGTGTGCGTATATGTGTGTATGTATATGTCTGTGTTTTTGTTTGTGTGTGTACATATATATACGTGTGTGTGTATGTGTGAATGTATGTGTATGTATTTAGTTAGACATATATGTGTGTATGGTGCATATATATATATATTATATGGTGTGCATATATATGTATATTTCTTTATATAAATGTGTATAAAGGTGGTCTGTGTATGTATTCGTATATATATATATATATATATATATATATATATATATATATATATATATGGGTATGTACATGTATATAGGTTTTAAATATATGGGTGAGTGTGTATATTTGTTTATATGTTGGCTTGTGTTTTGCAAATGTGTATGTAAATGCACGTATACATATGTATGTATATAATATGTTTATGTGTGTATATTTTTATGTGTAAATGTATATGTATTTGTATGTATGTGTATGTCTATGTGTATATATATATCTACATGTATATATATGGATATCTATGTGCATGTGTATATGAATATGTGTATGCGTATGTGTATGAATATCTACATTTTATATATATATATATATATATATATATATATATATATTAATGGCCTATTTTTCATTTTGACTCATATTATCACAATTTTATTTTTATTGTTATTTTTTTTTTACCTCTATTAGTAAATTTTAAACCCTCTACAATTGTTTAAGGTTATTATTATTATTATTATTATTATTATTATTATTATTTTAAACCCAATTTTTTCAAAATTTTTTTGTTAAATTTTTAACAGAGATATATAATATACTGCCTGTATTCTTTCCCCTGTTACTTTTTTTAAATACATATTTAATTTCTCCCTTTCTTTCTCCGTCTGAAGGCTTGTCATTTCGGTTACTGAATATTTTTTTCATGTCTTATTTTTTCGTTAACTTTCCTCTGTCTACCCTGTTTGTTCTTTCTTTTTCCTTTTCCCCGCCACTTCTTTTACTTTCCCCCACAATTTTAAAATCAAAATATGGAAAAGACCCTGACATAACGTGGAGTATAGTGAAAACAGCCAAGCCTTACAACGGTGGCAAAATATGTAGACTGCGCCAAGAAGAAAAGGTAGAGATTATGCTATTCCCAAACAAAAACGAACTATTGGATGAAAGAACAGAAATTATGATTTAGTGTAACCATGCTAAAAAAATATCTTTTAGGTTCATACAACCATGGATGAAATCGCCATAATTCCTTGTAATTTTAAAAATTGCGCGTTCAAAAATTCACTACCACGTAAGCGTAAAAAAAAAACACCGTTACGTGAGCATTCTTAAAAAACCGGTAAACAGTAAAATCAGGTATTGCAAATCGCCTCAGGAAACCACTCGTGCTAGAAACCTAGGTCGCGTAATAACTCGTTTACAAGTGAAAAATATATACATATATATAGTCATCCTGGATCGATGTATCACAGCTCATCAGTACCACACACACACACACACACACACACACACATACACACACACACACACACACACACACATATATATATATATATATATATATATATATATATATATATATATATATATGGTTTGAAAATGGGAATATATATGAGATTTTTGCAAAAATAATTGCCGATTTCAGAAACAATTTTTCTTGAAGAATTATCTGTAGAAATGTTAAAATTAGTCAAAATATTAGCCTTGGGCATCTATGTACCTCTGCTATAGATAGGTTATTTATTTTATTCCACGTTGCTGTTATGCAACGACACTTAAGAAGCTGATTCCACCTCTGGTTTAGACCTAAAAGTTTTATCATTTAAATATGTGCTTAATTGCTTAAAAAAGATAATCAGTGAGTGAAAGATCAGGACAATGTGGTAAAGTCTCGTATCCTAAGGCTGAGTTTTGTAACGTCATTTTTGCAACATGTGGTCGCACATTATCGTAGAGCAGAATTAGACCACATCGATTTATAAATGCAGGTCTCATTTTTTACAGGCGTGCATGCATTTCTGCAAGTTGATTTAAAACTCTGCATCAATGCTCTGATTGACTTCCAAAAAGCTGCAGTGGATAAACACCACAAAATATTCACCATAATCTTTTGCTGATGTAAATTTGGCTTTGAGAAATGCTTGAGGGATTCATCACGATCAAACCATTGACCTGATTGTTTACGGTTATCATAAAGAATCCACTTTTCATTACAAGTGACTATTCGGTGAAGAATGGGATCTTTGGCATTGAGCAGAAAGAGCATCAAGCACCCTTTTGATTTTCATAGAGGTCAGGAGGGACCCATTTATCGAGCTTTTCACTTTGCCAATACTCCGCAAATATCGTGAGACTGTTGCATTGCTGGCACCAAGTGTCTGAGACTTTTCCCTGACACTTTAATGTGGATTTTGCACAACCACTGCTTTCAACTGTTTGTTGTCAAGACTGAATGATCGTCCTCATCTTCAAGGCTCCCATCACTAGTATGGAATTTCTGGAACCACCTTGTAGTATCCGATCACCTGTGGCCCTATCTTCCAATGGTCTGTGGATATTGACATAAGTTTGGGAGCCACTGTGGCCAAATTTGAACTTATGCAAGAAAAATAAACGAGGATCATGTTTCGTCATGTTCATAATTCAGGGCTTCTATGCTTCAAGAATAGTTTCGTCTGAAAATAAGTTAAAATGATTAATGATTAAAGAGCAGACATTAATTATTATATATATCAAACTTCACCTAATATATATCATGGTTACTCTCTTAAAATGGCTTTTCAAAATACAACACTTCGAACGGGAAATATTTGTGTAACAACCTAATATTTGCAAATGCAAATGCAAATATGAAATGAATATAAGTTTGGGAGCCACTGTGGCCAAATTTGAACTTATGCAAGAAAAATAAACGAGGATCATGTTTTGTCATGTTCATAATTCAGGGCTTCTATGCTTCAAGAATAGTTTCGTCTGAAAATAAGTTAAAATGATTAAAGAGCAGACATTAATTATTATATATATCAAACTTCACCTAATATATATCATGGTTACTCTCTTAAAATGGCTTTTCAAAATACAACACTTCGAACGGGAAATATTTGTGTAACAACCTAATATTTGCAAATGCAAATATGAAATGAATATAAAGGTTAAAAATATTGAAAAAGTAATTTAAAAAAATAATCAGCCATAAACTGCCACTGTTTTTAAATCAATATGTATGTATGCCCTTGTGAAAATTAATTGAAACAAAACGAATAATGTTTTTCTATGATTTTTCACATTTTCCCTGTTCATGTATACGCCTTCTCGAGGCGCTATTTTACTCTTTAGACCCATTTTCCTTTACAATTTGGACTGATGGATTCGCACGAATGACAGTTAAAAGACTGACACTAACGATAGCCGCTATCTTTCTGTAAGGCTTGTCAGTGTGTTTGTGCATCATTACAATTTTCGTCCGCTTTCTTGGAGTAACGTCCATCGCAAACAATGGCCGTAGGACAACTAATCGAGACAATAGTGCTTGGACGTGATCAAAATCTGATGCAATTACGGATAACACAATATTTTTCAAGGTCATACAAATTTTATCATCATTACTGATCACCACTGCCTAACCTAAAGACCTAATCTGAGGAAAAAATAGAAATCGATCACACATTGTCACTCCAGTGGGTCTAAAACTGACCGTATAATGAAAGAAAGGAAACTACTCTTTTCTTTTTTCCTTCTTTTTCTTTTTCGTTTTTCTACTTTGTCTTTTTCTTTTTCCGGTTTATTTTTTTTTTAACATGTCTGGTTTTCAGGGATAAAACATTTAAACATTGGTGTATATAAGACGTACCCACACCATTCTTGAAAATGTTATAACCCCCACTCCATTTAATTCATCTTATTGGCTGACCTCTTTATTCTTGTTTTTACTTTTTTATTTTTTATTTTATTTTATATATTTTACAACGTCATTATCTATATATATTGCCAAAGAAATTAAACACATTTTACTGCTTTATGATAATGTTTTAACACCAAAATTTTGTAGCTATTAAGTTGCAGTATGCTATTATTATTATTATTATTATTATTATTATTATTATATATTTATGCTGTACTTTTGCGTTGAGCACTTTTTAGAAGTAAATATCTTACTGTGAAGTGTACTTCCATTAGTAACCATTGCTTATATATATATATATATATATATATATATATATATATATATATATATATAAGCATATATAAGCACATATATATTTTTTATTTTATTTTTATTTTATTTTTTATTTATATCTAGATTTCTCATTAATTAGATTAGCTTAATTAAATTTAATTAAATAATATATCTACATTTCCCCTAAATATGTTTTTTTTATAAAAATCTTTTTTCTAATTCTTTAACCCATTTATAAACGCTAGTTTTGTTTGACACGTATCGAGCGTCTCTAAAATATGATTTTTTTCTTTTTTCTTTTCTTTTTCTTTATCCTTCTTACTCATTCCCTCCTTTTCCTTCTGTTTTGTTTAACCCAATTCTCAATTTAACACCACTTCCTATTCAATCCTTTAACCCCTTTCCCTTTGTAAAGCTAGACAAGGCCAAATTTCCAATTTTTTCACTTACAGCTTAATCTAAAACTAAAATTGTCCAAAATCTAAAAATAGACATTGATTGCTAACCGATTTTTTGTTTGTGATGCAATTTTTTTAATTCTTAAACTTCATTTTTTATTTCTTTTTTATTTCATTTTGAAATGTGGTAGATAGACATCCACTTGCTTCTGGTCGGGATCGAAACTCGTTGATATATAGTTCTTTGTCCCGATGTGCATTCATAGCAGACTCTCTTCAGAGCTGCTTATTTTATTCATATTATTTTCCGTCAAGGGTAACTTTGGGTAACCGGTATTGTTGAGCAAAATGTTGCTTTAAGCTGTAAGCTCCTTTGCCGCGTTCTTACTGTTTGTCAATGTTGTTGTTTTGTTTTTTTAAATTGTGAATTTATGTTTTTTTTTTCAACCTGGTCAAATAGGCATTTTTCTTCCCTTTCAAATGGGTTGAACATATTATGTACGCATCAACTACACTTTTAACACCTTGAATTAAAGTGTTCATTTTCACACAAAACTGTTAGTGGGAGCCTGACGTTTGTGTAAAAACATACAAAACCGTTAGTTGTGGTCGGTCACTGCTTACTGAAAATTTAATTATTCTATTAAGGATATATTCGTGTGTGTGTGTATGTGTGTGTGTGTGTGTATACATATATATATTACACTGGACGTCAGAATAAAAAAAAATTGTTATCAAATGTACCACTTATTATTATCTTAATATTTATTTAAATTATGAATAATAGTAATAATCAATCAGTAGATATGAGAAGCATATATACATATATATATATATATATATATGTGTGTGTGTGTGTGTGTGTGTGTGTGTGTGTGTGTGTGTGTGTGTGTGTGTGTGTGTGTGTAAAACTTATCCAATATTGCACAAAATGGAAAACCGCAAACCTTGTGACTAATCAAAATAACCCAATCAAATCTAAACTAACGATGACCAGTATAGTGTATCAATTTTACTGCCCAGTACATGACTGTGTTTCTCAATGAATCAATTACCCATGTTGAACATACAACCACCTCCATGAGTAGACGCCTCACGTGACACTTATTTGATCAAAGGGCTATAAAAAAATTTACCTACCTACAATTTCCAAAAACCCTTAAGAAAAGTTATCGTCGAATATACTAAATTTCTATATAAAACACATTGCTGGAAACATATCGCTGCGAAAAAAAAGCCCTTTAGATAAAAACATGTCGCTCCTACTATTTGACTCACCTTATTTAACAGTGGGAATGGTGTGTTAAAGTTTTTATAAAGAACAGAAAGGCACTCACTTAAAATGCAGCTGCACTCAACTTGCGAAGCTCAGAATAAACGCTACTATTAGTATTTAAACAATCCAAAAGTACATTTTTAAAAAAATCAAACATGGAGAGAAATATTAATCTCACCTAAAAAATACAATCCTCCTTGAGAATGAATAAAGAAGTGACCAAAAGTGCTTAGAACAATGAATAATACGGACAAATTTTTACACTCCTTCACTCCAACCAAACAAAAAATATTATAAGAATCCTGGAAAAACAAACTGAATAAAAAATTAAATTTTCCTTGTGTACCGTATTCAACGAAATATATATATATATATATATATATATATATATATATATATATATATATATACGTTTGATTAAAAACCATCTAATGTTGGTAGGGGTTGGTAATTTACTTTTTTGATGTTCATTATCATTTTTCTGTTCTCCTGTAGACGGCCAAAAGTGGAACCAACGCCGTGAGATATCTTATTCCAAGATAGCTAAACTCGTTCTTTGTCTTGTGTTGTTACCACAATGTTTCGGTGGATTTATTCCACGACCTTATTTACTTGTGCTGCAAGTATGTAAAGAGAAAACTTATCTTCCTTATAACAAACAGGACATGCAATTCGTTCATAATTTAAAATATAATTGATTCCATTTTCAGCCGCGCGTACAACACAGGTTATTTCATAACTTTTAAACGGTGTTATTTTCTCATCCTTTCTTTACTAAATAAGGCATTCGACACCGTGTACTTGGTGACTAACGAAAGTCACATGGCGATGAAAACCACGCTGTCTTTCGACTTACGTTTCTATTGTTATCAAGTATGACCAGCATGAAAATGCTTGGTAGCGTCCTTTTACCGAAACAATATCTATCGTTAAAAAGTTTATAATACACGTGTTTCTAAGCGCAACCCATCGGTCACTGCCACGTGGACCGTCCAACGCTCTGCAATCACAAATACTAATCACGTCGTTAAGCGCGCACTGCGACATCTTGAATATTATGAATTTCACTTCGAAATCACACAAAAAAACAAAAGAAAACAAAAAACGAAATGAATCCTCCCGTTTGAGAATTCCACCAGCCAGTCTTTTCTTACCTGACGCTTCTATTTCCGCCTTCCAACACGGGCATTATTTGATATTTAAACGGCAATCAGCCTTCGCACAACCTAACTTAAAATCAACTGGGTTAGTATATCAAACTGTTTGTCAAAAGCTTTTTTATGCCCCACTGAATACTGAACAGGAGCACTTCCTCAGTACGTATTATTAAAATGGCTCTGTTGACAGTTACTCAACCGAAATACCAATTAAGGTGTTTACAAAAAAAGTTTTCTTAACGACACCAGATACTACAGCGAGTACAGGAGGTTTTGAAACTGAGTACTGGATATCGACACATCTTATCTTTGACATCGTATAAAGATTTATTTTTAACTCACTATGTGAGCGTTGTGGTGCAGTGGATATCGTCTCAGAACGAGAAATCGGATAGCCGAGTTCGAATTCCAGTTGAATTCGAGGCATTCACTTACGTGCAAATAAACCTGGAAAAGGTATTAATCCATCTATCCATCTCTTCTCCATCCAGCTAAAGGTTAAATAGCAGAACAGATTGATTTCTATAGCCTTGCTTGGCAACCAGTCTACTGCAGAAAGTAATGACAACCTACTGTGGGAAAATATTCTGTCCAGTCAGTCAAGTCTTGAAAGAGACATGTTCGCCCATGCGTATATCAGGTATGGCACTTAACTGAACTGACTGCTCAGGATCTGTGCAAATGTGATCATTCACCCTACCCCCGATTCTAACATGCACACTACCCTGAGTTTAATACATCTCGATTTTCATAATTTATTGCTTATATAAATACAAATTTGTAACCTAATTATGTACAATAAAGGATCATATGCAATATAGGTGAATAGTTCAACGAGAAAATTTGGATATAAATACAATGTATGCAAATACAAATGAGAGACATGCCATAATAGATTATTCTATCTTAAATAATTCAGCAACGTTTTGCTATAATTTTTAACATCAACTTAAGATTGTTCTTGTTTAAAAGTTGAAGAACTTTAACAAATTTAAAAAATAATTAATTTTATATGCTTTCTTTTAGACTTTGCATAAGGAAAAAAATTCACGAATTTGGACAAAAAAAAACATATTTTAATTATCATTTTTGCCTAAATTAATTTGTAATGTAAGAAAAAGCAAATGCTGATAAGATAGCAAATATCACAAAACACTATCCAGGGGCCTCAGTCAGACTTTCCCTGGACCCAAATCGAGTCGTTCGAAGGTAATACGCACCAAATCTGCCAATGCTAACTATAATGATAGACTCTATACAAGTCATTCGTTTTTAAACGCCCTGTACAAAACTGGTTTAATAACATCTGGTATGTTAAATAGATATTTTACTAGCATTAGTATTCTATCTATTCCGTTAAATATATGTATAGTAGAAAAATAAGAAATGAAATCTGGAAATTATATAACATGATATACGAGATCTGTTTTAAAAGTAACGGGATTGTGTCTGGTGTGTGAGCTTCGGGGGTGGCGAAAGAGGAAAAGGCGGATTGCGATACCATCTAACATGATATTTTGGGAGTATATAGCTGCAATATAAACATTCTGCGATCACTACATTTTTTTTTTCACATCTGAGAGTCGTGGAAGGACAACTCGTGGTTGCTTTACTTCGACAATGCATCTGCTCACAATTATTTGCAAGCACATTCTTTAAACTGTGTTGGGTCAACCTGTGATACTATTTTCAGGCACTTCATTCACAAAATTAGCTTAACCTGCGGTAACTAAAATGTGGTTGTGTACTCAAAATTTATTCTTAGCTTGCACGTGTGGTTAGTAGATAGTATGATTCATTCGTTATTACACTTCGTTTCCCGAAACGTCATTGGTCTTCACCTAGTATCTTTGCTTCAATCTCTTTCCTATTGCTGTAATGTAGCTTCCCTGTGCCTTTTCTATAAATACATCCATAGTGATTGTTTTGGTGGGATTTCCTCTATGGTACGTAGTTTTTATGAATTTAAGAGCATTACCTAGATTGACGGCAAATTATCATAACTTTACACTTGAAATGGATAGATGTAACCGTATGTTCTATGCTAACAGTTTCTTCATTCGCGTTTGTGGAACTCTCTATCGGCTTGTTGCTCCCCAGTCAACTTTGATATTCAAAAAATTAAATGCAATATCAATCGTTGTCTTCTGTATTTTTAATTCTTGTTCTTTTATCAATTTCTTTTCTTAATAGTGCTTTTTGTTTTGTTCTCTAATACTCATTAACCACATGCACCTGAGAGGCTTTATTGTCATTTTGGAGGTTAAACATTGATATATACATTTAATAATGCGTGTATTTTTAATAAGTAAACGTTTTAATGTAAGATTACAAACTACGACTTACAAGGATAAAAATTCTAGCAGGAAATAATAGAATTGAGATTAACTAAATGTTGAAAGCAGGTTCATTAGTAAATAGGACTTTTCCTCGAAATCCTTTAAATTATTTGACCTTTAAGCAAACCATTTTATCGATTGCTTCAATAAACTACTAAACATGTTGAACTTAGGGAATTTAGCATTCAAATCTGGTTGTGATGCAACGAAATTCTTATAAAAATAATAATAATAATAATACTGAGAACTTTGTATGTGTAACGCTAGGGATGATAGGGGAGATAGAAAAAACATGAAATTGAGCCGTAACAACACACCACGACCTGCCTTAGATCTTCCTGCAGACTTGGAAGGTAGTACGACCATAGCAGAAATCGAAATATGATGAAAAACAACATAATAATAATATGATAGAATGGATCAATATCTGCACTGAAAAATATGCAGCTTTTACGAGAAGGAAACTGCAAGGAACCGGTATAATGACCACACCGACCCGGTTACAGACATAAGGCTTGTTACAATTATATGTGTCTCTGAGGATCTTCAAAAAGAACCATCAAAATACAAGGATCTTGAAACGGAAATTTCAAAAGTTTGACACATGAGAACATTAATACTTCTAGATGTAGTTGGAACCCGTGGATTGATTGGAAAAAAGATTCATTGAATAGATTCCTGATTGTCCACGTCTTAAAGAAATACAAAATATTGTACTCCCAATATACAACCCACTTATAAATAAGTACACACTAAAAATTAAAGGAAATAAATTAATAATAATAATAATAATAATAATAATAATAATAATAATAATAATAATAAATGAATTGAAACCAGAAGAAGCTTATAAATACCTAGGTGTAAATGAGAGCGAAAACATTCACCATAAAAAAAATGAAAGAAATAGTGCGTAAAGAGTACTATAGAAGGCTACGAATGATATTAAAAACTGAATTAAATTCACAGAACAGAGTTATGGCCATTAATAGCCTTGCAATCCCAGTTGTCCAATATAGCTTTAACATCTTAAACTGGACTCTAAACGACATCAGGCGAATGGATGCTAAAACAAGAAAGCTTCTTTCTAAGCATAAGATGCATCATCCAAAGGCTGATGTAGACCGTCTATACATACCCCGTAAAGAAGGTGGAAGAGGTCTTATTCAGCTGGAATTGTCATACAAGACAACAACTATTGGCTTACTAACATACATACAAACAACAAAGGATTGGATGATACAATTAGTAAGGCAACATGAAGAAAGAAAAAATATTCAATAATAAAAGAAGGCAGTAAATACAAACAAGATTTACAGTTAGTAGATTCTGTAGAAAAGCAAAACAGAAGCCAAGAACCAACTATTGCGGCAAAAAATATGAAAATGAAAGCCAAAGATAAAGCTCTTGAACAGATGAAACAGCGCTGGCAAGACAAACCTCTGCATGGCCAATATCCAGTACGTGCCAATAAATCCAATGCTGACAAAGTTAATACTCATCGATGGTTACGTGCATCTGGATTAAAGTCTGAAACTGAAGGCTTTATTCTTGCAGCACAAGACCAAAGTCTTTTCACTAGAAACTTTCAGACAAATATTATGCATAATAATATGGATCCAAAATGCAGGTTTTGTGATAAACACCAAGAAACAATAGACCACTTAATCTCAGGCTGTTCTGTGCTTGCCCCAAATGAATATAGAAATCGCCACGATAGAGTTGGGCAATATTTACATTGGGCAATGTGCAAACATTATGGAAAAGCTGTAAACAAACACTGGTATGAACATCACCCAGCACCAGTTACAGAAATAGAAGATGTAACCATTCTATGGGATTACACCATCTACACAGTCAGAAAAATTGAAGCAAACAGGCCAGACATTATTGTTAAAAACCAGAAGGAGAAAACTTGTCTATTAATTGATATGGCTTGTCCAGCGGATTGTAACATAGCAACCAAGGAATTTGAAAAACTGTCAAAATATAAAACCTGGAAATTGAAATAGAAAAAATGTGGAAATTGAAAACAAGAGTTGTACCAGTGATAGTAGGTGCACTTGGAATGATAAAAAATGGAACAAAACAACACATTGAAAGAATCCCTGGAAACCCCAGCTTAAGAGATATACAAAAAATTGTCTTATTAAGTACAGGCACACACTAAGGAAAACTTTATCTATGTAATGCTGGGGATGATAGGGAAGATAGAAAAACATGAAATGGAGCCATAACAACACGCCACTACCTGCCTTAGGTCTCCCCGCAGACTTGGTTGGTAGTGAGACCAAAGCAGAAATCAAAATATGATGAAAAATGACATAATAATAATAAATTGTGAAAAGTCATGGTGAAATACAGGTAGTAAACCATATTGGCGACAAGGACTCATCATCTGACAATAAATTGTACTCAAAAGTACGGCTTTACGAAGAGCTTTATGTAAAATGTATGTGATCTTAGGTTTGTTTCTTGTTTTTACAATAAAATAGTCAGTGGAAGATGTCATGAAGCCACTTCTGACCTTAGATCTCTGGTTGGAACGTGAAAGGAAATGCGCATACAACAGAAATCCAAAGAAATAATAATAATAATAATAATAATAATAATAATAATAATAATATCTTCACTAAATCCCAAGCATGACTGGTCCGTTCGTAGAAATTGGTGAAAACTTCAAGGGAATAATTGTGCAGATTCATAAGACCGATATTAGTCAGAATCGAAAAATATTGTTTTGTTTTAACTTATTAGAAGAAAGAGTTCTATTTATAAAACAGACACGGTGCCAAATCGATCCCTAACTTATTAATGATTTATTCGTGCTTTGATTTCATTTACAAATACGTTTGAAACTTTGCTTACGTCATTGTTACTGATGAGGTTCTTTTTCCAAGTTGCAGTGGGCATTTGACGTGAGCATTTGAAATTTGTAAATAAAGACAAAGTGCACATAGCTCTTTGACAAATCAAGATTCGATGCGATTCTGCATTAATATCATGAACAGGACCCCTTCTAAAATGGTAAAAACATTTTTTTTCATTTTGACAAATACCGTGTTTTGAGGAAGGCATAATAAATACTAAACCACAAAAAATTTTAAAGAAATGTTTCCTTATTTTAACCGGCAAACCAGTCAATTTAAATAGTGCTATTATTATTATTATTATTATTATTATTATTATTATTATTTGTGATACATGTTCCTTCTATAGACTTATTGCAATGGTTGTCATGATTGCTATATGTGGCTTCACATATTTGTACGCCAGCCAGTTACTCTATCACTTAATAACAATAAGTAAATTTATGCTACACTCGGAATGGCTCTTGTGGCTTATAATCTGGATTGACTAGAGATATTAACATTTTATGCTTAATCTTGGCGAATTAAGATGGACAAAAACAAATACCCGTTCGGTTATTTGCCTAGCCTTAGGCAGTTCGTTATAACCCCTATGGGGCTGACACATTGTGTCTTTCTCTTCATAGCAGGAGTGAATTATGAATGAATAACATAAAATTTGGTGTTGTTCTGTTTTTAATTTTGAAAGATAAGGCAGACAATGCGACTTGGTGGGGGTCAAGTCTAGATACTTGATACTACCTCAATCGTAATCTGTCTAAATAATACTTATCACTCAACATGAAGGTTTTTCTAACATGTAAGTTTCTTATTTTTGTTGTTGTTGTTGTTGCTGTTGTTGTTGTTGTTGTTGTTGTTGTTGTAGTTGTTGCTTAATTTACAATAAGATTCATCCTGACAAGGCTGGGATGACACTCGAGGTAGAAGGTTACGTTAGGAGGCAGTCTGTACGGACAGGAGTAGAAGGTAACGATAACCTATACTCGAACAAATTAAGATTTTAGTGATTGAGGAAACATCCTCTTGGAAGTCGGTTCCACAAAGCGACTTCCTCGCAGGAAGAATCTGTTTGAGTGGAACATACTTTTGAACTCTATCGAGACTGGAGATTGTGGTATGTGAAGTTCCTACCCAAATGTTATGCGCTGTTTTTTTTTGTTTTTTGTTTTTTTTTTTTGTCAAAATCTGTCACAATGTCGCGTTTATTTGGCTATGATGCATATATCTATATACACAATTATCGGACTGGTTTTCATGTTACACCATTATGCAAATTTAATGAAACAAAATGAATCATGTCTTCCTGGGATCTTTCACACTTTCTCTGATCCCGTATACGTCGTTATGTGGCGTTATTTTCCTATTCTGCCCGCATTTGCCTATAGGTTTTAGACTGATGGATCCAGTTTGTTTTCTTCGCCCTGGTAGCACGACTGACAGTTGAAAGGCTGATACCAAACAATATCCGCTATCACTCTGTAAGGCTTGCTATTGTCTTCGTGCAGCGTTACAATTTTCGTACACTTCCTTGAAGTAACGTCTATCGCAGGCAATGGCCATAGGATAAATAATCGACAGTCGAGACAATAGTGTCTGGGCGTGATAAAAAATCTGATGCAATCACGGATGACATAATATTTTTCGAGGTCAAATAAATTTCATCATACACCCTGAAAATATATTCATGACTGACATGAAAATCGAAATAAATATAAAACAGAAAAGTAGTGATATACAGAGATTTAGGTCAGATTGTCAGGAGAAATTAAAAATAGATATAACTGTGTAGGAAAACTGATCCACGGAGAACGATTCAAAAAGATATGGGTTTAATCATATAACCTGATGGCATAAGCAAAGATTGTAATCTGTTTTAGAGAATAAAATACAATTCTACCACAGGGCTATAGAACCCAATCTGACCTGTTATTTAGCCCATAACTGGAGGGGATGGACGAGTTAATACCTTTCCCAAGAGTATTTGCACGTAAGTGAATGCAAGGCATTCAAATGAAATTCGAACTCGGCTCCCTAATTTCTCGTTCAGAGCCGATATCCGCTGCACCACAACACACTAAAAACTGTAACCAAACTTAATTAGCCGATTAACTAGTAGCGATTCGTGTCTATAAAGAAAGATTGTTTCGTGCCAGAAAGGATAAGTTATTTGAGGATTCAATGCAAAAACTATATCTCGTCGCTTCGATTATTGCTTATATATATATATATATATATATATATAGGAATGCTCAACACGTCATTTAAATTGGTTAGGAATTATAATTCATTTCAATTAGCTAAATAAGCTCATTTCATCAGACCACACAATATAGGAAAACTGATCCACGGAGAATGTTTTCTCTTGGTACAAAACTTGTGTCGGAATAAGCATTTCCTTTAACTGAAGAGAAAGATTAAAAAAACATAAGTTAATCAGAAAAGAGAAAAAAAAAGAGAAAGGAAAAGAGAGTCGGGACAGAGGCATTGGCGTCATATCAGTTGGAGGTATTCAGACTAGTCGCGAAGATGTGACCACTAAGTCATTAACCGCCTACTTCTAATACCATGAATACTTATGTATGTGTAACCCCACAAATTAACCCGCCCATGTACACTAACTTATATCCATATACACACATGCGCACACATCCACACATATACATATAAATGTGACTGTGTTTATGCTTATACATACTTACAAACCTACACTTAATGCCTACATACGAATCTTGCGTTCGTATACTCACACACATATATATATATTTTATAAAGACGGGATTTCCACGCGTATAAATAGTGTTATATATATGTAAGAACGCTAACAATTCTCACACATACGCCCAAATTACGCATATATTTTCATACTTACATTCATCCTCACATCTATACGTATATATACTCATAGATGCACTTGCACCCCCATATACATGCGTGCGCACATATAAATGTGTTCTTCATATATACATTTATCTATTTATATCAACATACAATTATTGTGCTCACACACTCGCAAATTTATGAGCGGATCCACGCACATATCTATACACATCCATATATATGTAAATATAAATATAATCATATAAATATCCAAGCAACTTTTTATATACCCCTATACATAAAGACAATGTACGCCTGTGTACACTTATCCATCTACTTTTAACTCCCAAACAAGGTGGTATAGTTTTCTTTCAGACGTCTTAACAAACATTACGCATATAAATCCATATGTAATATAACAATCTGGCCCCACCCGAGGAAGGCTGATGCAAGCGGGGGCGTTTCCGGTGGTTGAAAGGAACGGATGTTTGTTTGACCTTATTTCCGGCAGTAGCGGAAATGGCTACAGAGGCAAACAGAACAGGTGTCTCTGAGAATTACGTGGGCGTGCGTGGGCGAGGCAAAACCGGAAGAAAAAGTCCCGGTTCTGGAGATTATAAAAAGACCTCGGCGCACGGATTCACCAGTATACCAGAGTAGTAGTAGAGGAGCGACAGAGATCGGCCGGTGAAGAGAGACACAACAGATACGACGACACTCCCGTCAACCCATTAGAGGCGCGCTCTCTCAATTCTGTCCCCTATGCTACACGGTTCATCGTCATTAATAAAAATATAACTTATATTTTTATATATATGCGTGTTTGTTGTTTGTCGATATACAACACATATATACCGGCATAAATCATTCGTATCTTGATATTAACCAGTACACATATGAGAATCAGTACATGAAGGTATAATCAGTTCAAGAATGCGCAACTGACTACATCCAATATTAACACAACCCTCATATAATCAGGTGTTCTCACATGATGGAAAAACATATACATAATTAGGTCTACCCTTATAAATGAAATACACTTATACTTAGGTGCCCCCTATACACACAATAATACATACATACAATAATATATAAACATACACAAAATTAGGTACACCCATATACATGAAAAATCATATCTAACCCTACAATTAGTTGCACCATTATACTCGTGAAATATTTATATCGAAGTCATTATCGTAAAATCATTTACAATTACATAGTTCAAGATAGGATATTTTTAACTTCGTACACCAATAAAATAAAGTCGTTGCGTACTTAAATTGGTATGTCAACCCATTGTATGGTAGATCTTTATCCTCACTTGATCGGTCTGTAAAATCCTCCAATGAATGAACCACACAAACTATGAAAGAGCTGGCAAGTGTGTCAGAACGGGGTAATTCTAAGATTTTATGTGTTAGACTGTTTAAATTTATTTTTATGGCGGCATTTGAAAATTAATTCACTTTTCTGATTTAATAATTGGCTAGATTCTCTAAATTTGATCATTTTAATCTTTTCGTCTAAGCATAAATTGCATCTGCTTCTCAAGCTATTGGGGGTTTGAGATTTACCTATAATCTTCCATTCAATCTGAGGGAAAAGATTTCTGTCTTTTAATGCCCAGAAATATTTAGAGAGAGCGGTTTGATATTTTAGGTGGTGTTTAGAAAAGGATTGATTGTGATTATATAGGCGCTGTTTCCATGGTCCGGCGGAAATTCCTATATATTTTTTCTCCCTATTTTCTTCGCTAGAATAGATGGTTGCTTGATATATTGCCTCTTCGGATCTACATATACCTCTAACTGGGCATTTGATTTTTACTCTACAGTTACAGAGAGTTTTACTATCTGTGTTTTGATTATTATTAAATTTATTTAATATATTATTATTGTGTGAATTGATAATGTTATTAATAATGCTAGTGCAGGAATAACTACTTTTTAATGTCTTCCTATTGAAGATCATCCTTAGTGGGTTGTTCTGCTTAAAATGCTTATCAACTAATTTCAGAAAGTATTGTCCGATATTAATATTAGATAGTATACAGATAGTTTACTCCAACCCCCAATAGCTTGAGAAGCAGATGCAATTTAGGCTTAGACGAAAAGATTAAAATTATCGAATTCAGAGAATCTAGGCAATTATTTAATCAGAAAAGTTTTTTATTAGCTACTTAGTCTTAAATTACCAACAATTTTTATTCTGAAAAAGATTTGGTTGAAAGGCGCCTAAAATGTATTTAATGTGTATTATAGTAATGGCAACTTGCTTACGTATATCTTATGTATGTATGTATGTATGTATGTATGTATGTATGTATGTATGTATGTATGTATGTATGTCTTAAGAAGTAATAGAATTTTTCTATATTAAACCAACAGTTTTTCTTGTTAAACGTTATTTTTAATGGATACACATATTTGAATCGACGCGATTATTTGATAAACAGTGTCTTTCTTTATTTTCATCGAAGATTCAGGAAGGTAAACAAAATCAAATACACATATAATTTAGTAAATAAATAGATACTCAAATATGTGCATCCACTAAATAACATTTAAAATTATATATATATATATATATATATAAAGAGAGAGAGAGAGAGAGAGAGAGATAATTTCAAAGTAAAGTAGTACAGAGATAAGTTATTAATTTCATAATATGACTGAAATAAGTTTATTAGGTTCATAATTTTATTAGGTTTATGTTTTCATTAATAAATCTTGTCCAATAATAATGAATTGTGTAGTGATTATGAGTTGAATATTTTTTACGTAAATTTAATCACCGAGAATGTTTTTTGCATATTAATCGCTCTACTCATTGACAATTCACGTAATAGAAATAATTTTAATTATTCGTTTTCGCTGCTTTTAAAAGCAATTTTATCAGAAAGATAGAAATTTCGAATTACCATGTGGTAGAATTGCACAACTTCGGATTCGGGAAATTCACAACGTGCAGCGAAAATTGTCCTTATAGCATTAGCGGTTTCTTTATATGGACACTTCTGCCATTCAGTGACCGAACTGCCACTACTACCGTCGTTTAAAATTCATAAGATATTTCTGCTAAAACAATTTTCCAGGAAAATTCAAGTTCAATAACTGTTATCGATTTTTTTATTACTTACGAGGCTTTCTTTTCTAACTTTTTTTATTTAAAGTTATGTGAAACGTCAACATCCTGATTACATCATTATTTTCGCTTTGAATTACATATGATATTCATTTTAATTGTTGTTTCGTTGTTGTTGAAAGTCCTTAAGTGATGTGATTTCTGTTATTTGGTACAGTTTCTTGTGATTCCATAGCACCAGACTATGAGGTTCTAATAAGGAACCTTCTAGCTGAGACATTCTGATTTCAATTGCCACAAATCAATCAAATTCACAGTAATAAAATATTTTTTAATCCAAAATATTCTTCCGCCAGGAACAGAGAAGTGTTTCTGCCGTTTAGATGATCACACGAGACTTAGATCTTCATTTCTTAAATTTTATTCCCTTCAAAATTTCATTAGTTTCACTCAGTAGTCATGTTAAGTCTGGTTACTACAGCCCTCGCCAAAGAAAAAAATGCGTCGGCCTTATAACCTATGAGTGAAAGATTGTGCGAAATGACTCTGAATGGATTCTTTTTATATCTATCTGTTCAATATTCTCGTTCTCACACTTGCAATACCAGAGGCCACATACTTCTGTATTTAGTAGTCAGGTGTAACACCAGTTCGACCCTGTTCTTGGGGGTCTGGTGTGAAGCGCATTTTCTGCATAATTCCACAAGAGGCTGCCATCCCAAGAAGACATCCAATCGTTATAAGAGTTAAATTAGATCTTTATTCAATGAGTTGTCTGAATGTGGAAGGTTCATTAATAGATATTTAAATGAACTTTTGTGAAAACATCAAAGATGTGATTCTTGCCAACGGATGCTAATAATTGTCTGAAGGAAACATGTGTGCAATGAAGTAGTTTTACGAAAATTGAAACTACAGGAAAAAAGATGAAATTTCAAGAATGCATAATCATAAAATTGAATCAAGAGAATTAAATACTCACAGAATATTTTTAATCATTTCAGTTAGTGCGCAGAGAGTTACAGTGAGATAATATTGAAAAAAGGATAAAAGGTGAACAGGATTCTAGAACATAGCAATTGGCGTAGCATTTAAATTTAAAATTTTAGAGATTGAAGCTATCTTCTTGTTCTTCTATGTGCCCTGTTCTTTCAGGACGTAGGCGATCATGGCTTTCCACGTCTCTCTATCCATGGTGGCTCTTTGCACGCTTTCTCCTGGTACACCACGCAACCCTCGTTTTGTCATCCAACTGATCAGGTTCTTCAAATATACTATCCGCTGCTTTCCCCTGTCTTAACTTTCCTCTATCTGGCCTGTTAGTACCAGGTTCTCGAAGCCGTCCTTCCTCATTGCATGTCACAGGAACTTTAGCTATCATGAAAGCAAATAAACGGAATTGAGTTTCAATGGAGAGAAGAAACTGTTCGAGTAACAAATACGGTTACATTTAACTATTTCAATGGAAAAAAATGCCACCTAAATTCATGTGATTGAGGTACCAGAGAAAAAGCTTGTCAGTTGCGATGAAATATTTGTCGAAAAGACAGAAGAAACGCACGTTGCTTTGAAAGAGACTGAAGTCGAGATGCCAAGTCTAGGCTGATTACATTGCAGATCCTTCTTTGGATTTTATCGAGAATCTTGAAATAAATAGCAGGAGCACCCGACCAGATATAGCAACGGTATGCAACACACCGACAAACGGTAGTTTAATAAATGTGCAAGATGTGTTCTGACTAGAAAAACGTTCTGGCCCGACACAGTTACCTAACCTTCTAGCAGTAGATGCAGCTATAGAGACGATATACTCGTTCCACTTTAGTTCGCTTGAAAAAGTGAGGCCAAGGATGCGCAGTATGTTGCTCTTAAGGAGACTTGCATCTCTATGTTGATTATAGGAGAGCAGTTTTGTTTTGGAGGCATTGAAATTTACAAGCCATTTCCTGTTCTAGTTAACAACAGATTGGAGGTCCACTGGGACAGGAAATGACTTCAAAACAAGAAAAGTGAGAAAAATCAAGGGCAATTTGTGCGAATAAAGGACAGAACCCAGACAAAGAGGTATAGCAAAGATTTAAAAATTGTTTGGGATGGTGTTGTTAGAAAGCCTTAATTTCTCAAATTCTAAAAGAATAGATTGAAATGTCCTGACTTTAAAAACGATCAACTAAATAAGACTTTATTAAATGCTTAGAAGTTTAAAACAATAAATCATTTAGATAGTTTTGCCTGAGATTAGGGATTTCTGGTGTTTAAAAACGCAAAACTAACCCGTGTACAACAAAAAAATCTCATTGGAAGAAAAGAAAAGAGTGCTGGATTGCTATGTGATATGTGCTCTTCTGTATGGAAGTGAATGTTGGACGATCTCATCAAGGATGAAGTAGAGGCTTGAAGCAGTAGAAATGTGGTTTTGCAGAAGAATGCTGAGGGTACCATGGACTGGGCTCGTGAGCAACGATGAGGTGTTGGAGAGGATGCAAACGAGAATAAAACCCATAATTAATATCAGGAAGAGACAGCTGAGGTTCCTGGGACACGTAATGAAAAAAAAGGGCCTGGAGAATTTAATACTCACAAGACGGATAGATGAAAAGAGAGACAGGGGAAAGCAGCGCAAGACATATTTGACAGGCCTGAACTAATGGATCATAGAGCCGGATTTGAGAGACAAGAAAAAGGGCCAAGTGGAATTCTATGATCACGTACGTTCTGAAAGAACACGGTACATGAAAAGAAAAAAAATATATATGTATATATATATATATATAGAGAGAGAGAGAGAGAAAGAGAAAGGGAGAGGGGGGGTAAACAGAATTTTGTCTTTAGTGTGAAAATATTTAGGATTTCCTTTTTCACTCTTCCCATTCATTTTTTTCGTTTTATTTAATTTTTCATCGATTCAAGATGTCATTTTTTTCTAATCTACGCAAAGAGGATCATGAGAAGACTGAAAGATACATGTTCACCACTGACAGTTGCTGGCGGCGCAGGGTCACGTGTCACAGGAGGTGTGGGAAAAAAAGACTCCACGTGCCTCTCAAAACGACAAACCGGAAACGAGAAACTGTCCATCTGAATGCAGCAAAACTATACAAAAATAATATATATATATATATATATATATATATATATATATATATATATATATATATATATTGATGGTGGTGGGTGTGTAAATTAGAAGTGACGTTTGAATAAGAATGCTGTAAATATGTGGATTTTTATTTTTATTAATTTTTTTTTTTTTAGTTTTTTGGGGAACAAATCTGTTTCGGCTGGGTTGTCAATAAAAGATAGGAAAAGCTCTTCGTAGTTGTAGACCCAGCTAGTAACTGAATGCTTTCCAAAGAACGGATATCTGATTGAAAGGAATTGAAACTGGCTGAATGACAATCTTTTCTTCTTTTATGTGCCATGTTCTTTCAGGACGTAGGCGATCAAGGATTTACACATCTTCCTGTAATTGGTGGCTCTTAGCACGCTTTTTCCTGTTGCATCATGCAATCCCCGTTCCGTCATCTACCTGATCAGGTCCTTCAAATATGTTATCCGCTGCTTTCCCCTGTCTCTTTTTCCCCTCTATCTGTCCTGTTAGTAACAGGTTCTCCAAGCTCTCCTTCCTCATTGCATGTCCCAGGAACTTTAGTTGTCTCTTCCTCGTGCTAAGTATTAATTTCCTTTCCAAAACCTCATCATTACTCACATGCTCAATCCATGATATCCACAGCATTCTTCTGTAGAACCACATTTCAGCTGCTTTAATTTTTTACTTCATCTTCGAAGATATTATCCAACATTGACTGCCATATTGAAAAACCGACATCACATAGAAATCCAGCTCTCTTCTTTGTTTCTAGTGAAATTGTTCTGTTTCTTAATACTTTACTCAACTTCTGGAATGCTTCTTTCGCCATGCCAATTCGTCTTCGGATCTCATAAATGTAATAAAAGAATCATCTCCACTCGAAGTGATAAATAGAAATTATAAAATGGAAGGTAAAAGAAAGTAAAAATAATGAAAACCTGGAGGTGATTGGAAAAAGGAAAGGACAAGTTAGACATCGAATATCTTCTCAAAACTTAGTATTATTAAATGAAAACTTAGTATTATTAAAATATATTTTAATTTTAATATTAAAATATATTTTAGTATTATTGAAAACTTAGTATTATTAAATGAAAACTTAGTATTATTAAAATATATTTTAATTTTAATATTAAAATATATTTTAGTATTATTGAAAACTTAGTATTATTAAATGAAAACTTAGTATTATTAAAATATATTTTAATTTTAATATTAAAATATATTTTAGTATTATTGAAAACTTAGTATTATTAAATGAAAACTTAGTATTATTAAAATATATTTTAATTTTAATATTAAAATATATTTTAGTATTATTGAAAACTTAGTATTATTAAATGAAAACTTAGTATTATTAAAATATATTTTAATTTTAATATTAAAATATATTTTAGTATTATTGAAAACTTAGTATTATTAAATGAAAACTTAGTATTATTAAAATATATTTTAATTTTAATATTAAAATATATTTTAGTATTATTGAAAACTTAGTATTATTAAATGAAAACTTAGTATTATTAAAATATATTTTAATTTTAATATTAAAATATATTTTAGTATTATTGAAAACTTAGTATTATTAAATGAAAACTTAGTATTATTAAAATATATTTTAATTTTAATATTAAAATATATTTTAGTATTATTGAAAACTTAGTATTATTAAATGAAAACTTAGTATTATTAAAATATATTTTAATTTTAATATTAAAATATATTTTAGTATTATTGAAAACTTAGTATTATTAAATGAAAACTTAGTATTATTAAAATATATTTTAATTTTAATATTAAAATATATTTTAGTATTATTGAAAACTTAGTATTATTAAATGAAAACTTAGTATTATTAAAATATATTTTAATTTTAATATTAAAATATATTTTAGTATTATTGAAAACTTAGTATTATTAAATGAAAACTTAGTATTATTAAAATATATTTTAATTTTAATATTAAAATATATTTTAGTATTATTGAAAACTTAGTATTATTAAATGAAAACACTAAAAAATATTACAGAAAATACCACGTATATTTTGGTATTGAATAATTTGAATGTTTTGTAGAATCAAACAACAATGTATGGTATTCACAGTTAAGTCAATAAGAGCTATTTATAATCGGACTATTGTCCTCATCTTTGTTGTTATTATGACAACATTTCAGTCGTTATACTCTTCATCAGGTGTATATCGATCTAGGTAGCCTAGAGGAAAGTCTGAACTGAATCCATTATTTAATCTACGGGGTTAGGCTGTTTCCGTTCCACTGCCTATGTCTAAGGATATCGGCTTGTTATTATTTTTAACTACTGGTCAGTAATCACCGGTTTCCACAAGGTCAAATACACATTGCCCGACCCAGGGATTGACCTCATAGTGACCATGTCACCAAATTCGCGAACCAACGCTTTCATTCACTAGGCTATTATCCCGTAAAACAATAAGAATTTTCCTCCTCATTATGTTCTCTAGAAATTTCTTATGTCTCTGATGTTTAGTATAAGCGTCCATTATTTTTCATTTTTTCTAAAGTTTCATCCTTGGTCACATGTTCGGTCCATAATATTCTCAGTATCCTTCTATAGAACCACATTTATATTGCTTTAAGTCTTTTCTTCATTTTTGAGATTTTTCATTATTCACTACAATCTTGGGACAAAAAGATAAATATATAAGAGTTAATGTCAAAACTAAAAATAATACTTCAACTTAAACAACCATACAAATTTTACGTATGAAATTATTTACAGTTCTAAGCGTAAATTTATGAAAAGGAAAACGTTTACTCAAACACGTGCATCCATTCAAATGTTACGTTTAAAGTAATTAGAAATAAGGTTTGATTAAAAAGATTTCTAAGTTAATTAGGAACTACTTTGTCACTTTATATATACACTCTTGTGCAAATTAATTGAAACAACAGCTTTAGTTTTCTTTTTTTATCATACGGTCAGTTTTAGACCAACTGGAGTAACAGGGTGTAAACGATTTCAATGTTTTCCTCAAAATTAGGTCATTTTCAATGGTGTGCATTAATATGAATCTATTTTCGGAGTATATGATGAAATTTGTTTGACGTTGAGATTGCATATTACGTATCGAGTTCCTTTTGTTTCTGAGGACCAAATTGTTGTTTATAAATAAGTAAGTAAAAAAATAAAAATAAAAAATAAAAAATAAATAAATCAGATCAGTAAAATAAAATAAAATAAGATAAAATAATTCAAATGTTGGCGTGTTGGATTGTCTGTGTTTTCTCACATCAGCACGTGTATAAATGGATAAACATATATGTGTCTTATATACATATTTGTATTAATATATATGTATTAATAATAAATACATATTTTACGTGTAAGGCATGACTCAGAGTTTCATGCATTCCGCAATCGCCAGGTGCATGTTTATTAATATATACCTTATAATAGCTGATATTTTCATCTAAGGATAAATTACATATGCTTAGATGAAAAAAAAATTAGAATAATCAATTCTAGAAAAACTAGCCAGCTGTTGGACGTGCGTTGTGGTGCATTGGATATCCGCTCGGAACAAGAAATCGGGGAGCCGAGTTCGAATTCCAGCTGAATTCATTGCATTCACTTACGCGCAAATACCCTTGGGAAATGTATTAATCCGTCTATTCCTTCCAGTTGTGGGTTAAATAACAAGGCAGATTGAGTTCTATAGCCTTGGTTGGCAACCAGTCTACCGCAGAAAGCAATGGCAACCTACTGCGGGATAATCTTCTACCCAGTTAGTCATGTCTCTTTGGGGATATGATCGCCCAAGCGTGTTTCACGTATGGCACTCAACTGACTGAGCCAGCTGTTAAACCAGATAAATGAAATTATTCTTAAATAGCGTCATGAAAATTAATTTAAATTACTTGTTGAATAGGATTTTTAGTTTACCCCTCTAAAACTCATTTTCAAACTTACTTTCTGCGTTGGAGTTTATTTCCATGTTATTTTCTTATTGAGAGAATTGGAGTTGACTATATTCTATGTATTTGATATAAAAGCTTATATTTGTATATTTACTCTATTTGTATGTAAATGGATTTTTCATGCGTGTATATAGGTAAGAGGTTTGTTTGTATATTTTGTGTTGGTATTTATAGAGTTGCGTATATGTGTGTGTGTGTGTGGATTTTATTTGTGTCAGTGAGAGTGGGTGTCGATATTTTCATATGCTAATATGTTGTTATATATATATATATATATATATATATATATATATATATTCAAATACATCTTCAAAAATCACAAAAAAATCCAGGATAATTTACGAAATTTTCCTAACTTTTCAAGTCGGTTTCTCTGCAAATGGTAAGTTAGTTCTTGAATGGTTGTATTTTTCCTGTTGATTTATCTGATTTTACTTCATTTTATTTAATTTTAATTTTTTTTTTATTTTGTTCCTTGCTAGATTTCGTAAATTGTTTTTGATTCTCAAACTTAATAAACGCATGATTTTTTTTTGTTTTTTTTTTTCAATTGGAATAGATAGTACCTACTATCGCCCGGTCTCACACTCCACCCACTTCTTCTGGACAGGAGTAGAGGTGATCGCCTTGTTTCTTGTTTAGGAAGGGGTTCCCGGTTCATCTCTCTTTTTCGGTCTTGCTGTCGGTTCGGCTGGAAGCTCTTTGCAGTTGGTGAGTATGGAGGCAGCGTCTCTTCATTCTGAGCCTACCGAATCGGCAGATTGGAGTAGATAGACTAACTTATCGCCCGATTCACACTCCGCCCACGTCTGTTGAGGGTGGGGGGGGGGCTCGTCAATTGTTCCCTGTTTGGGATGTGGTTTCCGGCTTTCTCTTTTCCAATCTTTTCACTCCTTTTCCTTTTTTCTTTCAATTGGAGTAGATAGACTAACCTATCGCCCGGTTCACACTCCACTCACGTCTATTGAAGAGGTGAAGAGGCTCATCCCTTGTTCCCTGCTTAGGATGTGGTTTCCGGCTTTCTCTTTTCTCTTTCCCAATCTTTTCACTCTTACGTAGCCCCCTGCACATCAGTGGCGTTACCGCCTTGCTAGGGGTGATATGATAAAAAAAAAACATGTATCGTATGATCATTTCCGATTTTAAGTAATCTTTAAAAGTCCTTTTCAGTGATCGAATCTGGATTCATTTTGCCTTCTCTCTTCTCGCACTTCTTTCCTACCCTACGTAACAATATCTAGTCTGCCATCTTATAACATAATCTACTCTCTCTTTTAATTTCCCCTCCCACGGTTATTTCTGATTTCTTCTTTTTTTTTTTCTTTTCGAGTGAACTTCCGGTATATGAATTATTTCTTGAATTTGCCATAATTAATAAAGAGTTTTTTTGTCGCTGACGAATCGAAGATTTCTCGCAGAAATGATCATATGATACATGTAATTTTCGAAGTTTTATTTGAAAATATACATATTTGGCTCTGTTAATATATAATACGGGATCATTTTTAATATTAATAAAATTAATATTAATAGAATCTCATTTGGAATTTTAGCTACATACCACTTTCTGTTTGAATATATATATATATATATATATATATATTTGATTGAATGTGTAGGTTATGTATCTTGTCTTTGTAGTGACATGTCCTGTCCATCGCTACATTATGTCAATGTATATTTTACTTCTCACCTGTCTACATTTTTTAGGGTTTCAATCTGATAATCCCTGAAAAATTCTTTTCTGTTTTTCTTGCTGTTTTTTTTTATGTTCTGATTATATTAAATCATTTGAAATTTGTGCCCGTCGAAATATATTACAGTTTGTAACCGCTTTAGATGATATGTTGAGCCTATATATATATATATATATATATATATATATATATATAGGCAATCTGTGAGTCTATGTAACCTATGCACGTCTACATTTTTAAGCTACACCATTCAAAATTTCTAAGGCTACATATCTACAGGGAAGCCAGGTTGACACATACTTTTTGAGTTTCAGTTCAGCAATTTTCCCTTTCGCACTTTTTGGCCAATAGAGCCGATTGTTTACATCTGCTCCATAAAACACCTAAGATCTAAGATAGTTGCTAGATTACGTCACAGAAATCAAATCCCACATGTCAAATCCACCAAAAAAAAAAACATAAGCGTTTATATTTAATTTTTATTCCGACGTTTTAAAAATTCATTTGGTCAACAAAAAAATGCGAATATTTTTCCCCGTAATTTTGAAACAAAACAAATATTTAAAAAAAATAATATGTAAAAAAAAAACGTGCCAATGGTTTCTTTAATTATTTAAGTCTTTTCTTTTCAGATTTAATATTTCATACTTCAGAAGATAAAATTAAAACAAAAATAAAGTTTTTTTTCGCTAAATATTTCATTCAGGAAATCAACTGAATGTAATTCGTGTATATTCGGGGTGTATTCGGGGTATACACACGCCAGTCACCGAAAGAACTCAGTTCATTGCTGAGAAGAGTAATGCATAAATTATGGAAGTTGTAACTGTTTTTTATAAATTTTCCTCTTTAGAGAGCTCAATCGTAATGAGATCATAATATATTCGTCATCCACCTACAGGCCTGTTTCGCTGTATCACAGCTCATCAATGTGGTTAGACATTAAATTGTTTCTGGCCGGGACCGAAACTTGACCTATTTGGTGTCAGTCGGAGTCGCTAACAATACCGTGCAAACACTTCTTATTTTGTATCAGTTATTTTCAAGAACTAATGTGGTTTGTGTGTGTGTGTGTTTTTTTTTTTTTTTTTTTTTTTTTTTATAAGCGTTTCACCCCGAGCAAGGCATGTCACTGCCACTACTGCGCTGGGGGCTACATAGAATGGAGAAAGGATGATTAAATATAGGAAATGTCAGAGGGTGGGTGATAGGCGGGTAGGGATACCGAGAATGGTTAAATATAGGAAATGTCAGAGGGTGGGAGATAGGCGGGTAAGGATACCGAGAATGAGGGTTGGGTAGATGAGAGTGTTCTGAGAATAATTGGGAGTTAGAGTGATAGGAGGTGTCTATTGACCCTACATTTAAACACCTGGAGATTGTAGCTGTCGGGAAAGCAAACTTGTGGAAGGGAGTTCCACAGGCGGGAAGCGCGAGAAAAGAAGCTGTTGGAGTAGAATTTACGGTTACATCTTATCTGTTTAACTGTAAAAGGGTGGGACCTAGTTGCTAATCTAGTATCTCGTGTAAATTCCTGCTTAGGCGGCACCAGTGCTCTAAGTTCATCGGAGCAGAAACCATGAAAGTACTTGTAGAAGAGGCACAGGGAAGCCACATCACGCCGGTGAGAGAGTGGTTGCAGCCGGTCTGCCAAGTCAGTATCAACCACGTTACAGATCCTCCTTTGTATTTTGTTCAGAAGCCCAAGGAGAGCAGCAGAGGCGCCCGACCAGATATGGCAGCAATATTCAATACACGGGCGGATGGTAGATTTGTATATGTGCAGAATAGATTCAGGTGGGAAAAACTTCCGTGCCCTGCACAGAGAGCCGACTTTCATAGCGGCAGATTTGGCAAGGGATTCGATATAGTCATTCCATTTGAGGTCCGCCAAAATTGTAAGGCCAAGGAGGCGTAGTATTTTACTCTCTGGGAGGCTAGCCTGTCCCATGCTAATGGGAGGTAGATGCGTATGTGTTATTTCTTTTGCCGAGTTTCTGGTATTCTTCAGAAAGCCTAGAAGTTTGAAATAGTCTACGGCGACTGTTGTGTATAATAGATGCAAAAATGCAACATGAACTTCGGACCTTTTATTCACAATTTTGATCACATTACCCCATACTTTAATCGAAAAATAGAAAAATACAATAAAAGATTAAACAGACAGATCTTGTCGCTTTATTAAAATCAAATTGGCTGGGATGAATATTTGCTACCGAAAACTACCATTTCCATATAAATTTATTCGTGTGTGTGTGTGTGTGTGTGTGTGTGTGTGTGTGTGTGTGTGTGTGTGTGTGATAGGATAAATAAAAAATAAGAAACATCAATCTGACATGTCTTTCTTTTATTAAAGTTCTATCAGAGAATGAGAGATGGAGAAAAGGGAAGAAAGAAATTCTAATATTTTTTACTTTTGTCTTCTGTGATTTTCATTGGTTATTCAGCGTACAAGTACATTTTTAATTGTTAATCAACATTAGTGTAATTTATGGAGTTCGAAATTTTCAAAGCTTCAAAATATTAATAGATTCCAAGCCTAACTGAAAAAACGAAAATATTGCTTTATGTAAGTGTATCATAATTGTAGTTTTCTTTGTAGAAATCAGATGATAATGTATATTCATAAATGTGTTTATTCGTAAGTGTGTGTGTGTGTGTGTGTGTGTGTGTGTGTGTGTGTGTGTGTGTGTGTGAAAGCCCTTATGTAAGAACATAAAGGGGTTTTACGTTAGGAAAACACTTTAAACTCCCTTATAGTACACAGAAAGAAAACTGGCCATAACTTAGATTTTACAAATGCCACCCTAATTAAAAGAACATTGTTCTTTACGTCGAAAATACTTCGAGTGAAATTCTGATAAATACTTTACCAACAATAAATACATGTTAAAAATATTACATCACCTATCTGTATAAAATCCAATTCTTTGACTTACTTTAACTATTATTCTAATCTTTGATTCTTATATATCTGTTTATTATAGACGCACTATTTTAGTCACGTATCCAAAGGAGGTGCAGTGGATATCAGCTCGGAACGAGAAATCGGGAAGCCGAGTTCAAATTCCACTCGAATTCCTTGCATTCACTTACTCACAAATACCCTTAGAACAGGTATTAATCCGTCTCTTCCCTCCTGCTATGAGTTAAATAACAGGACAGATTGGGTTCTGTAGCCTTGGTCAGCAGTCAGTCTACCGCAGAAAGCAATGGCAACCTACTGCGGGATAATCTTCTGCCCAGTCAGTCATGTCTGACTGATCCAAAGATCTTCTTCAGGTATCCATTATCATTGGCTAGGCGATATCTTCCATACTGAATATTATTCTATTTTATTCTGTTATTTTTTCTTGTGATGACGATTCGTATTCGTTCCTGCTCAACCATAGATAGATAGATAGATAGATAGATAGATAGATAGATAGATAGATAGAGCTTTAATTTGTGACATGATATCCAACGACGCTTTAAGGCACAACACTCGAGAAGAACAATGCATAGACATAGGTACAATCCTATCAATATTAGCTATCTAAGCGTCGTCAAATGAGGAGTCTCGTCCACGTGTAAAATAATAGTACAGCGATTTTTCTTTTTGTTGTGTTTCTTTTATCTACGAATCAAAACAATACAATGTTGCAGATACATTACATATTTAGAAAGATCGTTATTTTTCTCCAGATAAACCTGACTGAAGTATGTTCTTTTCCGGAAGCGGTTAGTTAAAATAAACACTCAACATTTATTCGAAATTAGTGCCTTAAATTCGGTTAAAATGATTGATCGCTAGTGAACAATACTCATAACTAAGTGGTAGCGTTGAATGATTTTATATCATTCAGAATATATATTAAAACTAATTATATGTCAGTCAGTTAAATACCACACGTGATACACGCTTGGGCGTTCATGTCTCGAATGAGTCACGATTGACTGGGCAGAAGATTATATCGCATTGCCAGCCAATGCTATAGAACCCAATCTGTCCTATTATTTAACCCAGTTGTCGTTCCACGCAGGTATCCACTGCACCACAACGCACAATCGTTACTAATTATACGCATAACCCATATAAACCCATATAAAACATCGTTACTAATTATATGTATATCCCATTAATGCTAAGCCTCCTAAAATGAGTCTACGGCTATATCGTGTTGAATACACCGGTTCCCGTTCGATCACCGAAGTTAAGCAACATCGAGCTGGTCAGTACTTAAATGGGTGACCATTTGGTAATACCAGGTGCTGTAAACGTAAGGACCAAGAATGGCCCACCGGTCCTCCAGGTTTGGGGTTTGGGTGTAGAGCTAACAACCCTGCCCCGTAAAAAACAGTTTATTTACAGAAACAACAACAAAAAGTTGGCTGCCCTATGCACCATCTGGGTGTGATGGATAAATGATGATGATGATGATGATGATTCTAAAATCCATGGGCATATAATTAGTAACAACTTTTTATATGGGTTATACATATAATTAGTAACGGTTTTTTATGGATTTAAGATTAATACCAAATTTTGTCAACCTCAAGTATGTCACAAAGAACTACTGGAACCGCTAGGTAACCCTGAAATATTTGGGGAAAAGATTAGAATAATCTAGGACATGTAATGGCAGCAAAACTGTTTGCATACGGATAAAAAAAATAAATTCAGCAAATATACAAAAATAGAAAGGGGCGCGAGACAAGGATGTGTCTTTTCACAGGGATTATTTAACTTAAACAAGGGGGGTTTCTGAGTGAACTAACAGTCTTAGCAGTATTCATTATCGGCGGCCACAATCTTAGCAACACATATATGCAAATGAGAAAGTGTTGATAGCAGACACAGACAGAAAGATACAATAATTTCTACAGAAGGAAAGCGAGAAGAAAGGACTAAACATCAGTTACAAGAGAACAGAATGCAAGGTTGTTAGGAAAAGAAACAGCCCAACACAGAAATTACAAATTTGAGATACCAAAATCAAACAAGTACATTTATTTAAACACCTAGGAAACGTTTTAACAAAGGACAGAAAGCGTAGCACCGAAATCTGGAGATGCATTGGAATAACGAAAGACGCCTTTCAAAAGCTAAGCAAAGTATTTAGAAACAGAGAAATTTTGTTAGAAACAAAAAGTAATGAATCGTCATGGAAGTGAATGTTGAACAATCTCCTCACAGACAAGAAAGAAAATTGATGCAACAGAAATGTATTTTTACAGAACGATGTAAAGAATATCATGGACCGCACACGTCAGCTACAGCAAAGCTTAAGAGCAAACGGAAAAAAGTATCACTTATATTTAACATCAAAAAATGGCAAGTGAAATTTATAGGGCACAATATGAGAAAAGAGAGCTTGAAAAAGGTTATACTCACAGAACAGATTGATGGCAAAAATGGAAGAGATAAACAACACATAATCTACCTAGTGAATGTAAATCGATGGTGAAACAAGGTATAACAAAACAACAAAATTTATTAAAAGCTGCAAAGAACAAGAAATTGTGGAGAGCCATGACCGTAAAGTAACAGTGCACATGAAAGTCGATGGTCAAACTAGCATTTTTAACATGTAACTAATATAAGATTTTTATAAAACTATAACACCAGATAGTTATAAACCAATAATGTTACATGATTTTTTTAACCGATGATTCATACTACGTTTTAATTTTATAATTAATACTTGATTTTATAACATGATAGATTTTAAAGGTAAATTAAATTCGAAAAGGTGAAATGTCATTTTATTAACTCCGCCTTAAAGCGGGGCTATTTTATTCGGGTTTGGCTGCTTGTTTGTTGGTTTATCTATTTTTTCGTAATCAAGATATCTCAAAACCCGCTCGAAGGATTCGGGTGAAACTTCCAGAGAATATCAGCCTCATGACTGTCACCAGCTGTTTAGATTTTGTTCAGTCCGGTATGGAATAAAGTTTCTGGGTTATTTTTCGATTATATTAATAAAATTTAATTTTTGCCTTTCAAATACAAAATACTGAATTATTTCCCGTAGATCATTTTAAATACTGAATTACATCCCTGTCTCATTCTAGGTGTGCATTTAATTTTGAGAGCGGTCGAGTTCATTTTTTGTATTTTCACTTTTAAGAACGGTCAAGTTGTTCTTTCTTATTTTAATAATCATCCCCTTGCTAATCGCTTAAAATGATATCTGCATTTCTTTAGCGGAAGCTTGCGCTCTTTGACTGCTCTCTCAATATTGTTTTACTTTGATAGAAAATAACAATAATCTCTGAAAATTTTCAAAAGGCGCAAATAACACGATCAGAAATGATACGCATCTTATAAACAAAATTACATTATTATTAAAGTCAACTTCCGAAAACAGGAAGAAGAAAACAACAATAAAAACAACACCCAATAGCCCATGACCTTTTTGACTTATAAGTAAAGTTTACAGAAAGAAAAATTTATTTATGCTAAACATTGCGGACTTAAGTGGCTGGTCAGCGAGAATAATTTTAGATTCTAATCTAAATCTTCCAAATCTACGACTGTGTTTATTCGTTAGGAAGTGGCAGTCGTAGGAAGTGAGCCGATAAAGTGGGTGAACTGTATATTTTTACGCTCTGTGATTTGAATTAGATACGTTTCAGTTCATTTTCCGCTGAGATAACAGAGGCGTGCAAATGTATGTCTAAGTGCCATATATTTCTTTTATTTATTCTTTCGTTTGATGAAAGATTTCTGCTATTCTGCCAGACTCTTATATAGATGGAGAGATACAAAGTCAACTATTTTCTTATTCTGAAGTCATTTTCTAACCAAAAGAAACTGTACTTAGTAACCGCTATCATCATTAATGCTTTAATACTACTACTACTACTACTAATAATAATAATAATAATATAGAATAAAACAAGTAGAGATATAGATTTCCCTTCAAATTTAGGTTTACTTGGACATGCCACTAGTTATGCCAATGTCATTAAAGTCTATGAGTCAATTCCAGATAATCTCCAGAAACACCTTGATATCATATTATTCACACCAAACATAATAATATGGCAGAACGATAATATTACGTACAGCAAATGTGCGCATGAAAATGACTGCTGTTAGAGGTCTTGAACCTTGAAAGTCACTAGAAATTATTTTCGATGTTTGAAAGCATCACTGTACAAATTTCAATAATAATAATAATAATAATAATAATAACAGAGAAGACTTTAATACACAGATATCTAATAATTGGTGTGACACTATCTCCCGCAGTGATACTTTCCCTTCTCCCGCGGGGATACTTTCCTTTGGTTGGTTTAAAATAACGGAGAGAGAAATCGATACTAACAATGTTATTAGTGTTCTATTGCGTCACAAATATCTAATAATTGGTAGACAATCCCCCATATGCCTTTATGTGTAGGAGTTTCCAACACTGGAATAAAAAATATTATTTCATTCTTTTCTTCGTAAGGTGACAAATAAATCACGAAAACATGGCTGACAAGTATATATATATTTGCTACCAAATTTGCATGTATTTTTCAAAGGCGGTGCTAGTTATCACTCTTGGTGCGATTCCAAAGAATCTCCAGAAACAACTTGATAGCGTCGGAATATCAACCGGCATAGAATGTGACGAGAAATTCAAAATCAGAGACACAGTAAATGTCCAGATGAAAGATATCTTGAATCTTGACAGTCACTAGAAATTATTTTCAGTATTTGAAAGTGTTACTGACTTCTTTATGAGCCGGGTCCCCTTAGGACGCAGGCATTCATAGCTTTTCACAACGTCCTGTTCATTGGAGCTATTAATAAACTTTGTCTTTCTGTTATTTCTCCTGAGCCCTGTTTTACCTTCCATTTATTCAAGCTCACTATATTATGGCTGGTTTTCCTTTGTTCCTCTTACCCTCTATTTGTCTCGTGAGGATCAGATTTTCCAAGCCCTGTTATATAGCGACAAATAACAAACACGGGTGTATATAAAATATGACTTGTGCTTTTATTAATGACCGACCGATGGACCGTGTCGCCTAGTGGACAGAGAGTTGAGGGAGCGCTTTTCTAATGGGTTGACGAATGCTTCTAAGGGTCGACGTTGACGAATGGACGAATGACGAATGCGTACCCCCCAATAGCATGTATGCTATTGGGGGAAGCTGTGAACTGCTTCTCTACTGCCGACCAGACTCTTCTTCTCTTCTACTGTCGACTTCTGGAGACTGTCAAAACTGATTCGCAAGACTGTGTTTTTCGCAGTCTTTATATATCTTCCAAAACCGGGGACTCGTTTCTTCCGGTTTTGCCTTGATCACGCGACGCCTACGCGACGCCTACGCGATGCCTACGTAAATTCTCAGAGACACCTGTTCTGTCTGCCTCTTGTGGCCATTTCCGCTACTACCGGAAATAAGGTCAAACAACCATCCGTTCTTTCAACGGCCGGAAAACGCCCCCGCTTGTATCAGCTTCCTTCTTCGGGTGGGGCCAGATTATTATATTACAGCCCTTCTTCCTCATTATATGCCCCCAAAACCTCAACTGTCTTTTTCTGATGTTAAATATCAATTTCCTTTTTGTTTCCATTTTCTTTGTCGTTTCTCACATGTTTAGGCCACGCTATCCCCAGCATTCTTCTGTAGAACCACACTCCTTAGTATTATCTAATCACAGAGCCAAATATGTATACTTTCAAATAAAACTTCGAAAATAATGTGTCGTATGATCATTTCCGCGATGAATTTTCGCTTCGTCAGCAACAAAAAAAAACTAAAAGTTCATGAAAAAAATTCATACACTGGAAAGTTTGTTGCTTCAAGCATTTTCTTCATCTTTGGGGAGACTGTCCAGTATTCTCTCTGATACAAGATGATAGATATCACGTAAGAGTTTAGTAATTTTTTTTTTTTGTTTCTAGCGAATGTTTTCTATTTCTTAGTACTGCTTAGTCTTTGGAATCTATCTTCGGCTATCCCAAGGTGCCTTCGGATTTCTGTGACACACATTCCGTCCTCTGTTAAAATACTTCCAAGATATTTAAATTTCCGCACTTTTTTGTATAATCATATTGCCCCAAGCAAAGCATTTTACTGCCACTGTTTTGCAGGGGGTTACACCGGAGGAAAGTTATATGAAAGAGTTACAGGTTATAGGGGGTGTCAGGATTTGGATAAGAGAAGGATGAGAATACTGATGAGAGTGGAGTGGACGGAGAAAGGAGCATAAGAGAGAGGATGCAGGTTAGTGAGATAGGAGATGATTATTGACTTTACATTTAAATTCTTGGAGATTATAGCTGTCGGGAAAGCAAGTAAATGGAAGGGAATTCCACAGGCGAGAAAAGAAGCTAGTAGAGTAGAATTTGCGTTTGCAATTTATTTGTTTTACAGTAAAAGGGTGGGAGCTAGTTGCTAATCTTGTGGCTCGAGTAAAAGTGCACCAGAAACCTTGAAAGTATTTGTAGAAGTGACACAAGGAAGCCACATTGCGGCGGTGAGAAAGTGACTGTATCCGAGATGCCAAGTCGGGATCTATCACATTACACATTCTCCGTTGGATTTTGTCAAGGATACCTAGGTGGATAGCAGGAGCACCCGACCAGATATGGCAGCAGTATTCAATGCACGGCCGATGGTAGATTTATATATGTGCAGCATTGTTTCAGGCGGAAAAAAAATTCCTGGCTCTACACAGAGAATTGTTTGATTTTGGTATCTCCGACTTTCAATTCGCACTTTAAGCTCATCATTCTTCAAACTACAATGCATTCTGTCTTCTTGCAGGTAATGTTTACAAAAACATTGTAAGAAAAGGTAAGAAGAGCGACAGAGTGATACAATGGGAAAGGAATTACTGGACAACTCAGCAGGTGTCATTATTTTTATGTGTGAGTATCTTACGCTAAATAAAGGACCATATGCTGTATTTTCTTCCTCAGACAGTATATATATATATATATATATATATATATATATATATATATAAGTGAATAGAATCCACTCATATAAATGTGTTGGACAGGTCCATTATAGTATAGTGGACTAACCCACCAGCTGAATTAGATACTCTTCTATCTCGAAAAGATATGTCTAACAAACTAATAGATATATTTCACTAGCAGTATAGCCCGGCGTTGCTGGGGTGTAATGAAAGCTGTAAAACTAATCCATGGTCCTGGAGCTCAGACTCTTTGGACGTTGGCACGAAAGACTAAAAAGCAATAGTTGTTTCCAGTTAAAGCGAAACCGTAGACTGAAAGAAAAATGAATGGATGTCAGTCAAATTTTGATTTCTTGGTATCGATATCAAATAAGTTTTTCGTCGTAAACTGAATTTTGAAGGCTAAATAAGTCCTCTGGGTAAATGGTATCATGGCTGAGACTAAGAACTACAATTATACCTACTTAGAGCCAAACCCGAAGCAAAAACTAAAATCAAAGGACTGAAAAAATACAGATATACAGGCAGATAAACAGACACACACAGAAACATTTTGCCTTTTATATATATATATATATATATATATATTATCGATTTTCTGCACTATTGTAAGAACTGCAACTTTGAAACTTCTGAATATTGTTTCTTATGTCTTTGTCTATGAATATATGAAATTTGATTAAAATCGGACCACTCCTTCTATAACCCGATTTTTTCGATTATCGATTTTCGATATTTATCGGTCGTACCTCGACACAAACCCTAGCTAAGAACACTCGCAGACGCTTATAGTACAACTGTGTAAATTTTCACGAAAATCGGTTCAGCCGTTTCGGAGTCTATAGATAACGGACACACACACAGACACACACACACATACACACACACAGAGATAAAGTTCCGTTTACAAATAAGTTGAGAGAGATATCGAATGTTCATGCCGATCCTTGTTTTTGAAACTGCATCTTCGTTATACTTAAATAACACCATTATGACAACATCGGAAATTAAAAACAAATATTTTTTTAATATTTAGCATAGATTGCATCTGCACTAATCTGGTAATCACACATTTTGGTGCCATACAACAGCGGCCATATACTCGAGGACCTAAGTACATCAATTTTCATAGCACTACCTTAAAAAACAAATGTCCAAAAGAATGTGAACTCCACCGAACAATCAGTTAAATGAGCCGCATACCAAAACTCATCATCCGAATTCTGATGAACAGAGAGCGCAGCAGAACCGGCCCAGAGAATAATGTAGCTCTGTTGAAGATACCGGAACAAGGAATGCGATATTCATGCTCAAAATGCTATCTGAAAATGCAGTAGAAATGCAAAAGAACCTATATCTGTGCTTTATAGACTACGCAGTCATTTGACAAAGACCTGATAGACAACATCGATATTTTCGGAAAAGTCGGGAGTATAGTCTAGAATCTATATAGGCAGTAAATCGCTTGTGTACGAATAGAAAATGAATTCAGCAGCTATCCAGAAATAGAAAAGGGCGTAAAACAAGGATGTGTTTTCTCACCGGATCTATTCAACTTATACAGCAAAACAATTCTGAGTGAAATAAAACCCTTGGTCAGGATTCGTCATTAGTGGCCACAATCTCAACAATGTAAGATATGCAGTACTGAAAGCAGATATGGAAAGGAGAATGCATGACCTCCTACAGAAGGTAGCAAGAGAAATCGAAAAGAAAGGACCGAGCATAAACTTCAAGAAAACTGAATGCATGGTCATCAGCCAAAGAAGACCCCAAAATGCCAACTACATGTCGGAGAAACTAAAATAAAACAAGTAAAGAAATTTAAATACCTGGGAAGCGTGCTGACAGTTGATGGAAAGTGCGATGTTGAGATCCAATGACGCTTTGGCATAGTCAAAATCTAACCAGAGTACTAAAAAACAGGAAAATTTCATTGGAAACAAAGAAAAGAGACTGGATTACTATGTGATGCCTGTCCTTCTGTATGGTATTGAAAGTTGGACGATCTTCTCAAGGGTGAAGGAAAGGCTTGAGGCAGCAGAAATGTGGTTTTACAGAAGGATGTTGAGGATGCCATGGACTGATCCCGGGATTAACAATGAGGTATTGAAGAGGAGGGAAACGAGGAGAAAACTTAAACTTAACATAAGAAAGAGACAGATGAGATTTCTGGGACATGTAATGAGGAAAGAGGGCCTGGAGAATTTAATACAGAACGGATAAATGGAAAAAGAAACAAGGAAAAGCAGCGCGAGACCTAGGACCGAGCAAGTGGATGGCAGGGTGGTGTTTGGAAGGGATATCAAGAGGAAGAATTTTGAGAGCGACGAGAGACAGAGCCAAGTGCAAGTCCATGATCGCCTACGTTTTGAAGGAACACGTCACATGAAGAAGAAGTTAACAAATAGGTGATAATGTGAAATATTGATGGATCTCCTGGGTTAAAAGTAATTTTTCAGTTCGTAAGACATGCTTGCCCCAAGCACTGTTTCAGCTGCTAGTTTATAAAGAATAAATGTTAATGATTATTTACAACTACCAATGTGCGTAGAATGTCCTTCGGTCCGGCAAAAATGCACATTTCCTGTTTCATAGAAATTATTGCTGTTATTTTTTGCAACTCCTCACTGTCTGCTCATTTAGAAAAACAATATCTCCAGTTGGAAAGGCAAATAAAATACTATATTCCAATAGCGTCAATTGTGTACAATTAGTAAAAATGAAAAGAAATGCTAATTAAGGATATAGTTCAATAGGGTCGAGTTAGTAAATACTAGTCAATTGAAGGTTAGTTTACATAGTTAGACGCTTGTGTATATATATATATATATATATATATATATATATATATATATTAATTGGAGTAGATAGACTAAACTATCACCCGGTTCACACTCCACCCACGTCTATTGAACAGGTGAAGAGGCTCATCCCTTGTTTCCTGTTTAGGATGTGGTTTACCGTTTTCTCTTTTCCAATCTTTTCATCCTTTTCTTTATTTGTTTTTCTTCAATTGGAGTAGATAGACTAAACTATCGCCCAATTCAGACTCCGCCCACGTCTATTGAACAGGTGAAGAGGCTCATCCCGTGTTTCCTAGTTAGGATGTGGTTTCCGGTTTTTCTCTTTTCTAATCTTTTCACTCTTACGTAACCCCCTGCGCATCAGTGGCGTTTTCGCCTTGCTTGGGGTGATATGATTAAAATATATATATATATATATATATATATATATATATATATATATATATATATCCCTCCTGTCACGTTCATGAAGAGAGAGACAAAAGCGAGACATCGTCAGCCGTCAGCTCAATTCATTCTCTTTACTACTTGTTATTAAACTTTATCATTTTGTTTTTTGCAATAACTACGTCATTGAATAGTGAAGAATATATATATATAGTCATCCGCAGATAGATCTGTTTCGCTGTATCACAGTTCATCGGTACGGTTAGACACTGATTGCTTTTTAACCCAGGATTGAAACCCGACCGAATTGGCGTCAGTCGGCGATTCTACATCTGAGCTATGGACGCTCAGTAGAAGGAGGCAGACTTTTTAGCGTGTATATTATCATTATACACGCCCAATAGCTGAGAGTTGCTGAATGAACGATGCGTAGATGCTAAAGTAGCTACTGTTTTTCAAAGTCTACCATTCTTCCAGAGTGCTCAATCAGGGTGTGAGAGCGTAAATAGTCATTCGCAGACAGATCTATTTCGCTGTATCACAGCTCATCAGTACGGTTAGACTCCGATTACTTTTTTACTAAGGACTGAAACCCGACCCAATTGCCGTTAGTATGGATGTATGTATGTATCTATGTATGTATACTCTCTATTTCTCTATTATAATTAAGACCATTGTGTAATTATTTGTATATATATATATATATATATATATATATATATATATCCTTCCTCTCACGCTCAGAGGGGGTCTTATTTTTTCTTATGTCTTAATGGAAGATACTCAGTACCAGGTGCATCAATATATATTGCCGTCATTTTAGACTGTATATCGATATAAATATGTTTGACGGTTCACAACCACTCGTATATATATATATATATATATATATATATATATATATATATATATTTGTAACCACTGCTCACTACTTTATGTGTTGCCTATTGATATGCATACCATTTTTTTAATTTCTATGAATTCATTTGTTTTATTTTTACACTCATAACGTCTTCTAAGTATAGGCTAACTTGTTCGTCTTCTATGTGCCGCGTTACTACAGGGCGTTGACGATCTTGAATCTCCACAGTTTCTTGTCGTTGTTTTCCTCTGTACCACTTGCTATCAATCTGTTTAGTGAGTATCAAATGTACCAAGCATTCTTTTCTATATTCTCGAAAAATTTCAGAACTAATTTGGTTGGATTGAGCACGAATGTGTAGAAAAAAGCAAAGGTTGTTACACGAATTAGCTTTGCTGCATATGTTGGTAGGAAGGTGACTTACGCACGCATTTGTCCCAGCCTGGCAAGCAGGTCGTCCGACAGGCCGGTATGCGTGTGGCGAGCAGGCTGGCTAGCGTATTTAACATAAAGTAGCTGACCACGCGCCGCCGTGATCTCATCATTTTTTTTTTCATTCTGTCGAAAACCTCGGTGTTGATCACATGCTTACTTCATGGTCTTCTCAGCAACCTTCTGTAGAACCCCATTTCTACTGCTTCAAATCTCTTCTTCATGTGATAGATTTTCCAGCATTCACTTCCATATTTATATTACGTATTACGTATTACATATTCATTTGATACTCTGCTTTTTTTTCTTTTTTTTTTCTTTTTCTGTTTTTTGGTGATATTGTTTCTTAATATTTCGCTTAGATTTGAAAGCATATTTCACTTCCCCAATGTGCCTTCGGATTTCACTGTCGCATTTTCCGTCCACTGTTAAAATATTTCTCAAATATTTCGCGATGTAAAACAGCGTAAATAAAAAAGGGGAAGTTATGTGATGAATTTACTAAGACACAAGAAAGTTACTAAGTGTAAAAGAATCTGCAAAAGAAAACTTATTTAGGGAGAAAGGAAATAAAAGAATTAAAGAGATGACAATTAACATTACATTTAAAATTTTGAAGATCAAAATTGACTGGAAAACAAGAAACAGAAAGAATATAATTAACGAGAAGCGCAAGAGAAGAAATTATTGGCATCGACTGGTTACATTTAGCAATTATAACAATAAAATGATTATACCTAACTGACAATCTAGTAATGCGCTTAAATTCCAAGTACCAAAGAGAATAGCTCATCAGAACAACCTTTTGGACTATAAACATATCAAAATATGGAATTTTTAGCTTTTGGAAATAGTATAGGTATTTCATATCGGAAATTGAGTTAGATTGGCCATTTTCAGCTCTTTCTAATATTTTCATAGTCTTTAAGTAAAAACAAAATCACTGAAACAAAATATCCGTAATATAAAAATGAAATCAAGCCCGAGCAAAAGGCAACCCCGACTTTGTTATTAGAAAAACATTTTTATTATTACTTTTAAAATATCATCTACAATTAAGAATAATTTTTATTTCCGCCATCTTTCTTTCCAGCGTTTAATATTTCGCTAAATACAAATCAATTCCCGAGACGTAAGTTAATAAAATTAACAAAAAGAAATTAACTCAAACGCAACAGTCATAATGCATCTAAATCTTCGTAGTTTTCATTTCGAGATTAGTGTTGTTCTGTAAACAGTTCAACCACCGGACCCAGTGTCATACGCATGCGCAAGAGACAAAGTAGTACAGAGAGTGAGAGAAAGAAAGAAAGAAAGAAAGAAAAGCAGCAGGAGAGACGCCGACGTGTAAAAGTTCAATAAACACCGATGTGATTGAACGTGGTTTGCATACACATTGCCGGGAAGAAAGGGATGTGACTGGCTTGGGGAGAGACTACATACACGAGAAGCAAATATTGGGCCAATGTTTGATTAAATCAAGTAACAAGTGGAGGATCTTGCTCTTAATCGACAATCTATTGTTGTCAGCAAGGAAAACGCTTAAATCGCCACAAGGCGGCTCAACCGAGTGCAAACAGGTGGGGATTATTGATCCTTAGTTTGAATAAGTACCAGTCAAGAGAGGGTTTTGGCGAAAGAAAAAATGGAATGAGGGAACTGAGACAAAACAAAAATTACATTGAGAAGCTGTAATTGGCTCTGTGTTAAAAAAATAAGATGGTGGTATTAAGAAGAAATAGAAAGACATTTTATGCTTACTCGATACTTATAATTTGAATCCCAGAACAACTTAACGCGATTATCTACGAATTTAAGACGGGTGCTACAGATGATTCAGTTCACACTTTTTGCTTGAAACTGAGGACCAATCAGAAGATTAAATGTGTCACATTGGTCTATGAAAATCATTTGTTTAAAATCATTACTGCCATTAACTTTCAAGATAAATAATAACGCTTCAGCTTTATTTTCTAAGAAGCATAAACTTCTGAAAGTTTACATTATTATTAAAGTCAACCGAAAAGAACCAAAAATACGAACGAGAAAACAAGGATAAACTTCTACCCTCGTTCAAAAAACCGCAGAGGAATGTAAACCGGACGATAGGCAAGTTTGTTTACTTCCGTTGCGTTTATTTTTATTCTTTATTTTACTTCCATGACATTGCCCTCGATTCATTCTCCTGTATAAGTCAGATGAATGCCTATCTCGTGCACAGACTGATATAGTTCCCTCGTTGCTCTTTCAAATTATGTACAATGTCTGACTAAAATTCATATCTGTAAAGATAACCAACATTGTAAGTGTGCAGTTAGTGTAATAGCTAAAGATACACGGAATGAGTTTGAATTCTGGTCAAGGTCGTTACATTCAATTTCATATATTATTCTATTTCTTATACATCTAGCTAGATAGACAGAGAGATAGATTATGCAGTTACAATATTATAGAAAATACAATGTTTCCTGTGAATTGTGAAAGCTGTTCACTGTTAATCTTCCCAGTTCAAGTTGTAGAAATCAAATAACTTGCCTTATAAAATTGCTGCCTTCTTTTTGTCCCCTTGAAGTAATCTACTGCATTCATAGGAGAGTATCTAATTCAGCTGGTGGGTTAGTCCACTATACTATAATGAGCCTGCCCAACACATTTGCATGAGTGGATTATATTCACTTATATATATATCTCCATTAATCATTCAAAAGGTTTTCATTTCAGTTGCAGTGACTACACCAATCTACTTGGGTGTCAAATCACTTGCTATTAACCAATATCCAACACAAGTGGGAATAAGCTAACACATCCTAGCTTTTCCGTAGAATAAAATTAACTTTTTAACTTTAACATATATAAATAATAAAGAGATAATCGGAAGCAATAAATATGAAGTAACAATTAAGACATGACGAAACATAACAACACTAGAGACATAAACATCCTTGTAAATGACTATAGAAGTAGCCGAAAGTACTTGTGATGATTAAGAACTATTTTTTTTATATTCCTTATCACTACCAAAGCGGAAAAAATGTTAAGATGCTGGAAAATCTTAATAAAAAATTTAATTAAATCTTAAATTTTCAGTCGTATTTAATGAAATATATTTTAAGGGAAGGTTGTTGTATATATTAATTTAATAAGCAGTAAATAGACACATGGTTTGACTATTTAATTCCGAGAATAACCGTGAGAGCAGTTTGATTACCTGGGTATTTATAGTCTTTTTTTTCTCTTTCAAAATCTCCCTATTTTGATGCTATGTACTTATTGCGATGAGGTGTACGTGCGGGAAACATTCTTCGGGCTAGTTTTCCCGAATATCTTTTGAGTAATTTAATCACGCGTTATTGGAATTCAGATTTTTTTAACCTTTTATAACACATTCTCAAAAAGTAAAACCAAAATTCCGGTTTTGAAATTCTTCATTCATTTGATAATATTTTTTTATTTCTTAATCAGTTCCCCTAAGCAAAGAGATAATGTTGTTAAGAGGTAAGGAGCTACTGGGAGTAAAAGAGAATGAGAAGACTTCTGAAGGTACCAAAAATACGAAAAAGGAAACAAAAGACAATCCTCTACTCCTGTTCAAAAGACCACGGAGGAATGCGAACTGGACGATAGGCAAGCCTGTTTACTCCTAATACGTTTTTTCTACTTCCACGACGTTACTGTTGACTCATTCGCCTGTGTAATTCATATGAATGTCTGTCTCATGTACAGACTGATATATTTCCCTTGTTGGTCTTTTAAATTATGTATCAGCATCTTAATAGAATTAATATCTGTAAAGACTGTCAAAACTGTGAGTGTGCAGTTAGTGTAATGGCTAAACATACGGAATGACTTTGCATTCCGGTCAAAGATGTTACATTCAATTTCACATATTAATCTATTTTTTCCCCTCACTAGTTATGTGATAAATTGAACAACAGACGGGACTCCTTAGCCGTGATTGACCACTCTGAATTCAAACTCAAATATGGAGGATATATATATATATGAACTGTAATTAGCATTCACTCAACATAGCTGAGGTATAAACCACAGGTTAGCCCTTTGTGTGTTATAGAAACACAGAGCAGCATTCATGGAGAGGATGAGCTGTGCTGAAGATACAAAATCACAAAGATTTGCAGCGTGTCGAAGGAGCTCCGATGAACCAACATTTCCTTGGATTGCCAGCTGCAAACAATCAAAATAATGAGCCACATAACCAAACTTATCATCCGAATTCTAAGAAATAGAACTCATATCAAAAGTAGACCCTAAATAGAACGGGAAGGCTACAGTTTCGTTAAAGATACTGTAAAAATCAATGCAATATTTAGGGTCAGAATGATATTAAAAAGATCAATACAGATGGAATGGAGTGTATACCTATGTTTTATAGGTATATGCAAAAGTGTCTGATAAAGAACGTCAAAAAAACAGTTTGAATTGTTAGGTAAGCTTGCTTTATTCGAGAAGGATATTAGAATAATCCATAACTTATACTGGAGATAAATCGCCTGTATACGGATAAAAGTATTTCCGTAAATATAAAAAAATATAATTTGGCGCAAAATTGTATCTTCCTATTGAGCTCTTTCAAAATTTACATGGAGGCGATTCTGAGAGAATTAACCGCTCTACCAGGATTCATTATTAAAGGAAATAATTAATTGTAAGTACAGATTGGAAACTACCAGAATTCCTACAGAAAGCAGTGAAGGAAAGTGAGAGGAAAGTGAGAGGAAACTAAACGTCAATAAAGTGAGAGGAAACTAAACGTCAATAAGAAGACAGAAGCAAAGGTTGTCAGCAAGAGGAACAGTCCAAGATGCTAACTACGATTTGGTGACACCAAATTTACACAAGTACAGAAAATCTAAATATCTGGGAAGTGTTTTAAAAAAGGACGGAAAATGCAACACTAAAATCTGAAGGCGCCATAGGATAGCCAAATCTGCCTTTCAAAAGCTAAGCAAAGTATTAAAAAACAAGAAATTTCCGTTAGAAAAAAAAAATACGGAACTCTGATGCAATATCAGGTCTCTTATATGACAATGAATAATGGATAATTTCTTTTAAGACAAAGAAGAGACTTGTGGCAACATAAATGTACTTCTACAGAAGGAAGCTGAGAATACTATAAAGTGAAATGTGAGCAACGAAGAAGTGTTCGGAAAAATTGAGTTAAAAAGACACACTTACATTTAGAAAGAAATAGTTTTTAGGGTGCATAATGAAGAAAAAGGGCTCAGAAAATTTCATACTCACATATTGACAACAAGATGGGTAGAGAAAATCAGCGTTTAACCTATTTAATGAGCGTTTTTTAAATATTCAGTAGAGCAGAGATTAAGACATATAGCAAAATAAATTACAAATAGCTCCAAAGAACAAGATATTGTGGAGAATCATGATCACCAGAGTCTTGAAGGGACAAGACACATAGAAGAAGAATATCGCCATTGTACTCGGAATATACTTTTATTTATTTATTTATTTGTAACTATTAATATTTGTTTAATAAATGTTGACTTGTTTCCAAGTAGAATGGATGGTAGATTGCGACTCGAATTGAAGAATTGGAGAGCCGAGTTCGAATTCCGGCTGAGTTCATTGCATTCACTTAAGTGATTGTACCCTTGGGAACGGTACGAAACCATTTCTTACCACCCCACCCCTCAGCTATGGATTAAATAGCAGGATATATTGGGTTCTATAGCCTTTGGTGGCAACCGGTCTTAGGAGGCAAAATCTGAATTCAAAACTGTATGTAGCTCTGGCGAAGCACATACTATGCAACTAAAGGAAAGGATTGTTCGCACTGACTCTATAATCCCTATTACGGTCGACTACTTTTGTTTCTATTATTCGTTTTTGCGAGGAATAGGATGCTCTCCGAAAGGGCAATGCAAATGAAGGAGGACTTATACCTGTGCTTTATTGATTATGCGAAGGCGTTTGACAAAATACGCCACAAAGAACTGATGGAGATGCTCGGCAGCCTGGACATATTTGGAAAAGACTTGAGAGTAATAAAGAATCTTTACTGGCATCAAACCGCTTGCAGCCGGACAGGTAATGAATTGAGTCGATATACAAAGATAGAAAGGGGCGTAAGAGAAGGATGTGTCTTTTCACCGGATCTGTTCAACCTGTACAGTGAGAATATTTTGAGGACCCTAGAAGTTATGCCTGGATTCGTAATCGGAGGCCACAATTTAAACAACCTAAGGTACGCAGATGATACAATGTTAATAGCAGACACAGAAAGGAAACTACAAGACCTCCTAGAGAAGGTAGCAGAAGAAAGTAACAAAAAAGGACTAGAAATAGACGAAAACTGAATGCATGGTCATCAGTAAAAAGGGCAGCCCAAAATGCAGGTCGAGCATACTAGAATCAAGCAAGTACAAAAATTTAAATACCTGGGAAGCGTTATAACAGAAGACGGAATGTGCGACACAGAGATCCGAAGGCGAATTGCCATGGCGAAAGAAGCATTCCAGAAGTAAGGTATTAAGAAACAGGACAATTTCGCTAGAAACTAGGAAGAGAGTACTGTATTGCTATGTGATGTCCGTCCTTCAATATGGCAGTGAATGCTGGACAATACCATCAAAGGTGAAGGAAAAACTTGAAGCAACTGAAATATGGTTCTACAGAAGGATGCTGCGAATATCATGAATCGAGCGTGTGAGCAATAATGAGGTCTTGGAAATGATGGAAACAAAAAGGAAATTAATACTGATCATCAGGGCGAGACAGCTGAAGTTCCTGGGACACGCAATGAGGAAGGAGGGCCTGGAGAACCTGATACTAACAGGACAGATAGAGGGAAAAAGAGACAGGGGAAAGTAACGGATGACATATTTGAAGGACCTAATCAGGTGGATGACAGAACGAGGATTGCACGGTGTAACAGGAGAAGGCGTGCTCAGAGCCACCAGGGACAGGGAAACGTGGAAAGCCATGATCGCCTACGTCTTGAAGGGACAGGGCACATAGAAGAAGAAGAGATTTACGACTTTAAACATGCAAACTAGCATAAAGACTGCTGCACTTGTCAACGAAACAATGTAAATGTTTTAGGCGGGCTAATTTAACAAGTCAGGTGTCTTTCTATTAAGTGCTATGCATTTTCAATGAAAGATTTATATCTGTCAATTTTGCCAGACATTGAAGTTGTTGAATAGTTTTTAGTATATACTGATTAATACGAGTATAATTTAGGCAGGTACTATGCTACTGAAACAGCGCGCTTATTACATTAATGACAACAGAATGAGTTCTCGCTCGATCATCGAAGTTAAGCAACGCTGAGCCTGGTCAGTACTTAGATGGGTGACCGCTTGGGAATACCAGGTGCTGTAAGCGTTTAGTGACGGATGTGCGTTGTGGTGCAGTGGAAAGAGAAATCGGTGAGCCGAGTTCGAATTCTCAGTTGAATACCCTGCATTCACTTATGCACCGGTACCCTTGGGCAAGGTATTAATCCGTCCCTTCTCTCCAGTTATGAGTTAAATAACAGGATAGGACTTGGGGACCCTGCCCTTAAAAAAACAAACCCTAATGAATCTTGATACTCGAAAACAAAAAGTATTACTAGACACAAAACGTATATAAAAAAAACAACAATAAATTGTTGAAAGAAAAAGGTATTACCAGCAATAAATAAAATTTAGTTGGGAAAAATGACCCGCGGAGTTTGATACGCCATGAAACAAAAACAACCAACCAACAACAGAATGGGTTAAACAAGGTTCAGAATCTACATGGTGCTCTTCAATTGTTTTTTTTTTTTTTGTACTTGTAAAATCCAACATATATTCTGAATATGAATATCTTCTTTGAGGCAAAAACTGGTGATTTTGCTAATCTGCTCATGGCCAAAATCTGTTCAAAATGTTTCAACTTAAATAAAAGTAATCACGAGTCTCTTTTGGCCCATGATTTTTATTGTAGAACAGCGTTACTTAAAGTTATCATTAGGTGTAATTTTTTTTCCAACTCGGATATTGCTCTTTGGTTATAAAATAAAGAAAATCTGTATTTTAAACGAATAAATAAAAGATTTCGTGTTTTATTTTTTATGTTATTTTAAGAAAGTTACTTTTTTCTGTTTTAAAGCATTTAAATATATTCATAAGAATCGTGCAACGTAATTTACCGAAGATATTCTTTATTTTATTTTACCTTCGTGTTTTATAATAATAATAATAAAAACTAGTTTGGCAAATTAACGGAATAAACTCAAATTTACTATCTTTATATTGCTTTTTGTTGTTTATTCTCATGTTTTCATGCAGTCATTTTTTTTTAAATTGAAATTCATATTCTCAACTCCATTAACTGTCCTGGCAAAACGTGAGATGACTTCGGTTTTATTAATAAAAACAAATGTGATTTTTCTCATGTTCGATATGCACATTTTAATATCAGCAGCAACACCGCAGGATTAAAATCAGTGCCATCGTCATTATCATTATTTCTATTAGGTTTTAATGTTCTTTGTAATTATTTTTCAGGTTTTACTTCTTTTTGTGCGACATCTTGTATTCTGACGTTTCCTTCGATATTTTTGTGATTAGACGAAGGATGTTCCAAAAGTTTTGAGCGCGATACACTCAAATACATGCGGGACATGTCGACGTTGTGTAATGGTTAACAAGTTTTTTTCTTGCTAGAACCTATTAAAACTGAGTAGTGAGTTAGATCCTCACTTGTGTTCCATATTTTCGACCTTGTGCCACATCTAAGCGCCGCTTAAAAAATTGTCTCTCCGGACACCTCGATATGGTGTAATGGTTAGCAAGCTTGTCTCGCTAGATTATTATAATTGAGTAGTGAGTTCGATCCTCATTGGGTACCGCATACTCTCAATCTTGTTCTTAGAAAATCACCTCTCAAATGCATGCAACTGTACAGATGACATATATCCATCTGTGGTAGATTATTTCACTCCTTATGCACTTAATAAAATGCAAGAAGTGTTGTAGTCGGACTAACTAAACAAGCCAGGTCTCTTCCTATTATTTGCTTCCATGTTCAATGTAAGAAATGTAACTGACAATCGTGCCTACCATGGTCGTTTGCGAACCTGTTGCAGAGCATGCTAGGTAGTACAGTCACTATATGTGTGCAAGGATTATACTACTGGAAGAGTACATCGTCTTCCTGTTGAAAGTAGCCGTTGAAAGTAGGGGTGTTCTGTTTTTAAATGGTACTGTTTGCAAACACCAAAGGAAGGTAAGACCCACAACTTATAATAACTTGTTTGTATTTGGATGTCACGGGAGAATATACTATGGAAATTGTCGCTCCTCAGGTTGACATCCCACACGTATACAGTCATCACATGCTTGAAGGCTGAGCATGGTTTATGTCGGAAAACTACTTCTGTCTTCAAGCTGAACTTCTTGCGACAACCCTGTTCATCTGGTCTCTGTAGCCAACGCCTAAGCACCACCAGTGCGTCACCCCCACCCAACATGTAAAATAATTCTTTGAAATGACCACGTAGCTTCTAGAAGGCCTATAATCGAACAAAAAGAAACGCGTGTCCAATTCCATGGTTTGAAATGAACTTTTTGCTCACAGTGAACCTTATTGCAATATGTGTCATCACCGAAAATGTCAGACACAGGGTTGGTACGTGATAAGATGGCCTGAGATTCTCAAAAAAATTTTTTTTAATATCTAATTCACACTAGCGTACAGACGCTCTACCCAGCATCTGGAAGGCCCACAATCTTACACCACTCAAACACTTATACAAAATGGAGACGTTTATGTATCTGTAGCCTAAAATAAATGTAATGTTGCCGCCATAGCTGAACTGGCTCTGTATAATCCTTACTTTCCAGTTTGATAGAATTAAAATCTATTATACTTTCTTGTTACTATGCAGCCTCTTTTCCTGCAGATGCAACGTTGCAAACCTATCGTCACTCTATTGATATATTCTTTACAATTGTTCCAATGAGTTTCTTTCTTTAGTTCCACCAATCCAGACGTTTACAATTAAGATAGGTCATGCTACTTCCACGTAGTTGAATCACCTTTATTCTTTTACTACTTTTCACTGAATACAAGGCCCAAGAGTCACGCAAAGTAGATGGTTATTGTGTGGTGTTGTATGAGTATAAGAAAGGCTAAGAATGAAGTTCCTGGTGTTATGTAGGAAAGAGTAGACTTGAAGAAGTTAGGATTTAATCAGTGAATAAGATTTCAGAGACATATAGAGTAGAAGTAGATTTAAAAGCAACTGGAAAACCCAGTCTCAAACCGGAAACAAGATATAAACCTATATTGTTCAAAAGATCGGGAGGAATGTAAATCTGGTGATAGGCGAACCTATTTACTCCAATTAGATAGAACGTGAGCGCTTCCCTGAACAATACAAACCATTTCATTAACTGCCGATTCCTTAAGTCACAGCCAAATAAAAACGCACGCACCGTCACATTCTGCTTGATTTTCTTTTTCCATGACTGCAGGACTTGAGACCGTCAACGGGCCCTATCAAATATACCGTATTTCAGAAATGTTATATATTTTCAAGAAGCTATGTGGTTGTTGTTTTTTTTTTAACCCATAACTTATTCTCTTCTATTTTACACACAAATGTTACATTCCTTAACACTATTTCTTTCATTCACATCCAACACGCCATTATAATTTTAACAATAACCATCTACATCCTCTTACGATACAAGTTTCTCATAGATTTTAAAATATGAGCAAAATATCTATTACTCACTAGCCTATACCCAGGTTAATGCCGTTATCGTCCTTCAAGGTGGTTGCAATTTCTTTTAGTTAATGTCAGTTGTGTTCACGAAATTTGAACATTTTCATTACTCACCAGATTCTCTGTTAATTTATATTATAAGCAATATGAAATTGAAGCAACTGATGAAGACCGTTCAAAATTAAAAAAAAATAATGACCAATCAGAAATTGATGAATAAGCATTAAATCAAATTATAGAATCTAAATCTGAAAACTATGACTAATCAGAAAATCAAAAATTTAAGTGGTGTGTCGTATTAATTTTCTGGCTCTAAAACGAATTTAATCGGAGGAAATCTACGAGTGCATTTAAAATGTCTACCATGATTACATCCATTATTATGCGATGGTCAAGTAAAAGGCGAATCTTTAAAGTTGTATCGCGGTCAAGACAGGCGGTAAAAGCAAACTTTTGGCGGCATAAAATATTTGCCGAAAAATAAAATAAAGACGAATCAAAAATATTCTTTCCTGCAATTATGCCATTGGGAATATTACGTTCAAAATTTTTGAAATATCCAACATGGAGTAAATAGACTTCAATCAGTTGTTAACTGGAACTAGAAATGAGAAACTGATATCTTTCAGTCATCTTAGAAAACTATTTTTGCTTTCCATCATGGCTGATGCTAACCTCCAGGAGAGTTAGTCTCTGCTTTCTTAGTAGCACGTTATCCACTGATCGGAAGTAAAATTAATATATCTAATCATTTGCTAGGTTTGCTGCTAAGAAATTTGGTTCACTGTGTCGTGTCAGACAATTTTTCTTGTCAGAATTCTTAAAGAAATTCAAAGAAACTGTAATGTTATCGGTACTAACCTGACATCTCGCTTTCAGTCACTTTCCCACAAGAGTAACGTGGTTTTCCTGTTTCTATTCTATAAATATTTTTATAGCAATTCTTTCAATAAGCTCTCCTGATTGATACCTCAACAGCAGAAATTTTAGAATATTACTACATTAATATATTGATTTGTGTTGAGGTGCATTGGATATCGGCTCGAAATGAGTAATCGGAGTTTCAAATTCCATTTGATATCGTTTCGTTCACTTTCATTCGCAAATACCCTTGGGAAAGGTATTAATTTGTCGCTTCTCCCCATCTTTGGGTTAAATAGCAGAACAGATTGGGCTCTGTAGCTGTGGTTGGCAACCAGTCTACCGCAAAAGTAATGGCAACCTACTACGGGAAAACTTTTAGCCAAGTCCGTCATGTCTCTTTCAAGAAATGATCGCCCATGCTTGTATCAAGTATGACACTTAACTGACTGACTAAGAAGCTCCTCTCATCGGTTGATTGTTGAAATACCTAGATGAAAACCATAAATTAATTTCTAATAGTTTCTTTTCTTGCAATTCTCGCTTGCCGAACGTGTGTGTGTGTGTGTGTGTGTGTGTGTGTGTGTGTGTGTGTGTGTCCGTTACCTATAGACTCCGAAACGGCTGAACCGATTTTCTTGAAAATTTACACGACTGTACTATAACCGACTGCGAGTGTTCTTAGCTAGGTTTTGTGTCGAGGTACTCCCGATAAAAATCGAAAATCGATAATCGAAAAAATCGGGAGCGGTCCGATTTTAATCAAATTTGATACACTCATAGACAAAGACATAAGAAACGATATTCACAAGTTTCAAGGTTGCAGTTCTTACAATAGTGCAGAAAATTGATAATATATATATATATATATATATATATATATATATATATATATATATATAAAAGGCAAGTTGTTTGTGTGTGTGTCTGTTTATCTGTCTGTATGTCCTTTATACAAATCCACAATTTTTATCCGATTCTCACAAAACTTCAAACTAATATTCTTTAGGCTGAGTCTGAGCCCCAGGACCATGGATTAGTTTTAAAGCTTTCATTACACCCGAGCAACGCCGAGCTATACTGCTAGTAATTAATACTTTAGAAAAATATATATTGTATATATAGTTAATACAAGATTTGTTTTAGAAACCTATAATTATTACCTGCTTCTTATTTTATCTTAATAATTAATGACGGATTTCTGGTGATAATAGTTAAATATTCTCGTGTTTCATGTTTGAATAAGTGAAATAAGAAAATCAGCCGTACAGAATATATAAAGATATGAAAGAAAAGTCGTGAAAATTATATTCCATCTACTATAATTATGCCTCTACCTGAGACAGGTTTTTGGTGCTAACCGCTGGTAAGGAAGCAGAAGAAAGTTTTTCGGAAACTGTTGTAGAGGAACAGCCTATCCTACCCCGAAATTGATATGGTCTAGTCTATAAAAGACTGTGACTAGGAGCATATGTCACTAGACGGAAGCATACGTCACTAGACGGAAGCATACGTCACTAGACGGAAGCATATGTCACTAGACGGAAGCATACGTCACTAGACGGAAGCATACGTCATAGGCAGAGACATTTTCTACTTGATCGTTATTCCTGTTACTATTCGTTGATTGTTCTTGTACGTCTATTGGTTTATTGTACTGTTGTGTAATAAATCTCTTCTAATCTATCTTCAGTGTTAAGTATTATTCTTACACTATTCTTATCCCTGTTATTCCTTCCCGGGATATAACAGAAACATATCAGTTCATCTTCGAATCTCAGTTCTTCCGACCTATTAAGCAGCTAATTCTGGGATTGATGCGAGTGCTTTAATAAACATAAGTCATTTTGAGACTCAGTTTTAACAAATGAACATCTACAACATATAACGGTCATCTCACTTTCTGACACACAGATTGCTCTTGTATTCGGACCTGGATGAAGGGAACCACAAAGTGAGGCACATTCCAAAGTTCCACCAGTTCAGATCTTCACAGCAAGGACCCACCATGCCACACACAGAGCATCAAATCATCTTCATTTCTTTGTATTCCTTTGGTAAGAAGGGAGTTCCACTCAGATTCTTCCCAAAACACTGAAATTTTGTAGAGCATACTCCTGAGATGATGCTTTCCCGAACTTAATTTCTTCAAGTCTATGGTAAATCGTTATCTATCCAACGTATCCTTACAATATGCATCTTACAACAGTATGATAATTCTTTACTTTGAGTAGCTCTTGGGCCTGTTATTGGGTGAGAAATAATCTAAAATAATATTTTACTTTTGATATTCTCAAGATGTTGTAATTTGTGCTTATTTAATTATTCATTTGGTTAAACCTATTTTGCCGATCCAGTTCACAAAAATTCACTGTTTGTGTATTATGAATTAGTAGTAGCTGTAGTAGTAACAGCAACAACAATAGCAGTATTATTAGTAGTTTGAGCAGAGGCAGTATATCTAATATTGTTATATAAATAATGAAAGTGTGAGATGACAATGAGAATTGAAAATGCTCGTAATGACAATGTAAGATTCTAATGCAGTCTGCAAATCAATGTTTTCCTAATGAAATTGATATTAAAAAACCTATGTTCGTAAAATAGTCAATTTATATTTATGCGAACAAGATAACAAATAAGTATCAGCTTATAATCAGTCGGTTAAGTGCCATACGTGATCCACGCTTGGGCGATCAAGTCTCGAAAAAGACAACTTTTTTTATCGTTTACCCCAAGCAAGGCGGTAACGCCACTGATGCGCAGGGGGCTACATAAGAGAAAAAGATTAGATAGGAGGAGAGTAAAGAGACAGACGAACCAGTTCCAGTGGGTGTCAGAGTAGGGAACAAGAGAAGGATGGGAATACAGGTGTGATGACAGTTGCAAAGGTAGAGAGAAAGGAAAAGATATACTGGGTGATGTAAAAAGAACTGGAGTCAAGTGGTTAGGAGATGGGTATTGACATTGCATTTAAATTCCTCGAGGTATAACCGTCAAGAAAGCAAGAATATGAAAGAGAGTTCCACAGGCGGGAAGTGCGAGAAAAGAAGCTACTGGGGTAGAATTGTCGGCTGCATTTGGTTCTGACTGGGCAGAAGATTTTCCCGCAGTAGGTTACCGTTACTTTCTACGATAAGTTGGTTACGAACCAAGGCTATAGAACCCAATCTGTCATGCTATTTAACCCGTAGCTGGAGGGAAAAGCGACGGACTAATACTTTTCCCAAGGAAATTTGCGCGTAAGTGAACATAATGAATTCAACTAGAATTCAAACACGGCTCTTCGATTTCTCGTCCCGAGCCGATATCCACTGCACCACAACACACATCCACAGATTATAATATCAATTCTTTAAAAAAATTACATTAATTTGTTTTGAGAAAGTCAGGTTTTATTAAGAAAAATAATAAATAAATATAACAATTTCTTTCATTTACAGATAAATCTGAGCTCTAGGACATGGAAACATATTTTATTAATATCACATTTATACCTGAATAAATTATTATTTTGTTATTTTACATGTTAATATGAATTCCTTGATATTCTATAACCTTCATCTATCTTTTAACCATAGATTTTTCTAATCTTAATATTACAGCAGTTTTTATTGTTTTCTAGAAACCTTTCTTGCTTGAATATTATTTTCTATTCTTTTTTACATCTCTTCTAATGATAGCCTACAAGTGTCTTATTAAATTACTATCTGGAGAGGTTGGTGGAACCATTCTATTAATTTGATGCCTTCGAAATATTACGTTAGTTTTTAAACAATCATTTTTTTATTTCACTGAAACAGTTTCTCACTTTAAGAATGATTTGATGGCACATTTATGTAACTATTTAGAAATTCCCCTATGCAAATAAAGGTTAACTCCAGCTTAAGTTAAATTTGAATGAAATAATATGTATGTTTAATTAAATGAAAAATATTTTGAATTCTGAATTCTCTCTTTAGCTTCTTCTGGTGTTAGTTTACAAAATCAATGTACACATGTACACTACCGGACATAATTATTAGGCCATCCCGGTGTTTAAAAAAATGATGTATTTCATATTATTTTTTAGTATTTATTGCCAAGTGAATAACTGTAAATGAAAATAAAATGAATTTATAAATATTTAATAATTACTTCTATTGTAGTTTCATCAATGAACGAATGAAGAAAATTTAGGGTGATTCGAATGAGTTCCTCTTTGCTTCCTTGTCTTATAACATTTTGCAAAGTAATAGTAGCAAAAAAAACATTCTATTTTCATTTGGCAATAAATACTAAAAATGGGATGGCCTAATAATTATTACCGATAGTGTACATCAGTAATCAATATTTTTCTCTATATTTCTGAACGAGGTATTGTAATTATTTACACTATTTACTTTCTTTGGACTGTTGTCCTAATCTTTGTTGCCATATTCACGAGTTTTCGACCGTTATACGCCCCGACCTTCTTCAGATGATTAGAATTTCAAACGTATCTCTTTATTTTGTTAACCTAGATAGATTGTTCTTTTTCCATGACTCATGTCTCTTCCGGATGTTTCAGCATCAGTTATCTCCCTTGAACTCAAATCTAAGTTTGTTTTTATTTTGTTGTTACTCACCCCTGCTGTAGCCAGAATCCACAATTCTTTGGGTCAAATCTCAAATCTCAGGACCCAAACAATGCATTTGAAAACTTATTATATATTGACTCTATCTAATGATTCTGTACTTTCAAAAATGATTTTAAGTAAATATACAAATTGATTTGAAACCTCTAGAGAGGTTTTTCAGTATTTCAGTTTCTATGGGAATATTATGTGAAGACTCTTAGAAAATTAACATTTGTATATTGTTGATCATCCTTCTAAATCTGTAAACTTTAAAGAAGTATATATTCTAACCCATCTTGAAATGGAATAGATTTTATGATTACATCTCCTATACCTGAATAAATTATTATTTTGTCATTTTACATGTTAATATGGGTTCTGTGACATTCTAAAACTTTGTCTTTTATCCATTGATTTTGCCAATTTTCCTACTACTTTCATGTTAACATTGTGACAGATTTTGCCTTTTAAAGATTGTTCTTGACTGAATATTATTTTCCATTCTTATATACATCTCTTCTAATAATGGAATGGATAGTTTTATACCATGAAAGATTTAACAGCCAGTCTTGATACACCTCTGAATGCACTGCAGCCATAGCTCACCATAATCACTACTTCAATATCTATCACAAAGAGCAGTGACTTGAACACTTGCTGCATTCAGAACTGCCTGCAATAGTTGCAAGAAACTTCTGGAAAATGCAAAGTATAGCTATGCGCAAACAGCACAGATCAAGGTTGAAAACAAACAAATTGTATTCCAAGAGTTCTGGAAAATCTGCAACCAAATTCTGAAAAGAAGCAAGGCATTTGTGCCCACTATTATAAATAACTTTGAGGTCATCTCATCCTCATATTGTGAAGCTCTTCGTTTCGATCTTTGCCTCTAACTCGATGTTAAACTTCATCAAAGAGATGACCTAGGACATCCCTTTTCTGACTTCCTCCATCTCATTGAATGCAATCTCAGTAGTATTTTAATTAGAGCCTGGAAAGTCTCAAGATTTATAAAAGTATTGACCTTAAGAAAGCTACTGTCCCAGAAAAATCTCAGTGGTTGTCCTTAAGAATATCAACCCAGAATTATCCCACAAAAGATTGTATGAAAAACTTAACATATAACTTAACATATGGATGTTTAAATAAATGAAAAACATCACATTGTATTTTGATGATTTAATCATGATATTACCATGACAGAGGTAAAACAGTCCGTATAAAAAGGGTTCCAGGTTGCACTTTTATATCTCTTAGTTCTGAATTCTTGTCTTAGCTTTCTTGATATTGGTTTAAAAAATCCATGCGCACATGTATATGAATAATCTTAGAGCCAACAAATTTCTGTTACATTGATTAGAAATACATGAAAATTTATTATATATTGACTATAATGATTATGTACTTTCAAATAAGATGTTAAATAAATATTCAAATTGATTTGAAACCTCTAGAGAGGTCTTTCAGTTTTTCAGTTTCTATGGGAATATTTTGCTAAAGATTCTTTAAAAAATTCACATCTGTATTTCAGTAATCATCCTCATGAATCTGTAGGCTTTAAAGTTCTATATATTCTAAACCTATCCCCAAACAGATTTTCTGAGTACATCTCTTGTATGGGTTTTGTGATATTCTGTAACACTCATCTGTCATTTAGCGATTGATTCTCTTAATATTTTTTTAATTTGACTTAATATTACTTATGGCACTTTTTCCTCTTTCCCAAGGAAACTTACTTGGAATTTTTTTGTTGTTTTTTTCTCTTGTGGATTCTTGTTTAGAAAACCACACAATATAATAATAACAAAAACAGATGTGAGAGGAAAAATGTAAGTGTATTGAATAAAAAATAGACAACCTGTACACGGTTAGTAGATTCAGGAATACTTGTTAGTAGGAGTCAAATATATACAAGAAGTAAGTCCGGGTAATAGTCTATATTCTTGCTGACCAACGAGCGGTGGTTCAACTGCTCTGACAAATACCAACTCTAACAACAACAACCTAACTACAACTCCCGGTCTCTGTAGGCAGGATTATTTGTATATTTTGAAAGAGTCCATTGAGTGTGTAAAAAGGGATGACTCCCCAACACTCTCATTCATCACTTTTAATGAGCAATATTTATATTGAATTAGATGTAGAGATGCTAGGGGCCATACCATGTCAATGTTTATATATATGAAATGAAAACATAAATCTCAATAATTATATTTTTATACAAATTTATTTACACTATAATCTGAACCCTGGTGTTGCATTAATACCTCATAAGCAAATCGTAAATATCTTAAAGTAAAAATATATATTATAAAATATATTCCAAACTGAAATTGGCATGATATATCTATGATGAAAATACAGGTATGCTCTGAAAAATTAAGTAACATGCATTGGTTAGCACCACTTTTATGATAAAACTATTGATATGCATAATGAAATCTGATTTAGTGTATTTGCGCATTTAGCAAAAAATTAATAGTTATCTCCCTTGAATTTTTCTACAGCGTGTCGGAGACTCTACAATATTCAATTTAGTTGCAAATCATATAGACGTATTTATTTAATTTTTGCATAAAGTTAGTGTTAGGTATCCGATTTATACGAATAAGAACGAGAAAAGTCTTGAATTTTATTTGTGGTAGAAATTAAGAATAAAACGATTATTTCTATTATTTGAACTAAGACAAATGTTTTCATCTCTCTTGCTATGATCACAACGTTCCGCCCGTTAAACCCTCCGTCCTTTTTCAGATGTCAGTCGATTCGCGTAATCTTCAGTGAATTTCGAACGGAACCCATTATTCAATCTACGAGGAGGCGGATATAGATTTTTCTCCCTTTTAGTCATCTTTATTTTAAGACTGTTTAATTATTTTTTGACTCGTTACCACTGAATCTAAGTCTGTAATATTTGAGTTGAACTCCGAATTATTCGGAGTTCAACTCAAATATCAATCACGCCAAGCTATAGATACGTGGCACAAGACAAACCAAGAACAATAAAAGATATGCCTAAATATGGGTAGTGGAACAAAAACAATCTACCAATCATTTCAACTTCGAAATCTATTGACGGCTACCCGAATTGACAGACTCATGAAGAAATCTGGAGAACACAATGAGCGAAGCGTTATTATAATTGTTGGGGAGCACCCCTTTTTGCACATAAGTATGGACTCGCCTAATGTGCGCATATAATCCTGCCTATACAGAGAACGGCAGTGTTTGTCACAGAGAGTTTTCTCGCTGCGACTATATCTCTCACTGTCATCTCTCTGCCTTCGGGCAGAGGGCGCTCTCTGCTTTCGAGCAGAGAGCAATAACCCAGTCGTGGTTCCACCGAAGGGTAGAAGCACGTCTTACGAAAATAGACAGGTATTTTCTGGCCGGGCCATATAGCCCGTAAATCCCACTCATAACTGACCATGTGTCACATGTTGCCCTTAGTGGGAGGGACAACTAAATATAGTGTTTGTAACAGTGAGTTTTCTCGCTGCGACTACATCTCTCACTGTCGGCTCTCTGCCTTCGGGCAGACGGCGCTCTGTGCTTCCGAGCAGAGAGCAATAACCCATTCGTGGTTCCGCCGAAGGGTAGAAGCACGACTGGGGAAAAATAGACAGGTATTTTCTGGCTGGGCCATATCGCCCGGAAATCCCACTCATAACTGACCAAGTGTCACATATTGCCCTTAGTGGGAGGGACAACTAAATATAGTTGTAAAGAGTAGTTGCCTCGCAGTAACTGCTTTTGTCAATGTCAGCTCTCTGCCTTCGGACAGTTTATTGGGGTCAGCAGGGAGAGCCTGGAGGAAACGCTTAAAAGCATTAATGTCACACCAAAGGTGTTAGCATGTCGGTCCCAGGCTATGTGGGACATTCTTCTGAGTTCGGAGGAGGAAGCCAAGAACTTGGCAGGAACAACCTTAATGACTAAAGGAATCAGGTTCCAGACGGAGTGTATGGGGACTCGAAAGACCCGTATTACCATACACGGGGTTCCACTTGAAATCTCGGACGATCACATTGGGGCATTCTTTGCCCAGTTTGGAGCGGTGGACGATGTGGCTCCAGTTAACAGCAAGGCGGGCGTACCCACGGAAGATGTCGAGGTGCATATAGTCGTGGACAGACCAAATTTCCTTCGTGTACCAGATATCTTACTATATAGGAGCCGAAAACTTTTCGTGGTAGTGGTCGGGCGCAAGCCGCATTGTTGGCTATGTGGAGCGGCGGGCCATTTGGCCAAAGTGTGCCCCTCCAAAAAATCTGACATAGAGCAACAGACACCGGCAACACCGCCGATGGTCAAAACCAATGTACCACCTGAAAAAAAGTCCAACCCGACCCAAGCAACTGGAGAATGGACTGAAGTTGTAAGGAAGGGGAGAAAGATTGCTTCCCCTTCTCCTCCTCAGAAGGATACCACTAAGAAAGTATCACCAACTAAAAATGACGGAAGACAGCAACAACTACAACAAGAAACGAGTACCGAGGAGCAGATGGTGGTAGAGGAGATGCCTCCCCCACATGCCTCATCGTTAAAGAGAGGAAGGGAAGAGGAGGAGGAAGTATCCTTTAAAAAAGGAAAAAAGAAGCAGAACGCGGCAGGGCGGAACGGGTCACGGTTGCTGCCAGGGCCCAATCCGCCCATATATCACCAGTTAAAAATGTAACCATAAAGGAGAGGTGTCATTCTGCCTCCCCAGTAAGATATGCATCGTCGCCTTCTCCCATACCAGCTTCCCAAACAGTAAATCCTTCCCCTCAACTTTCTTCCCCCATCAGAAACGCCCCCTATAAAACCTGAATATCATTCTTCCCAACCAGAAACCCCATCCCCTAGCAATAGCCAACCCACCCCGAAAGAGAACAAAGAAAAGAAAAAGAAAAAGGTCAACCCTTTTAAAAGGGAAGATATTTCCAAATTTGACAAGCCGGCATTAGAGAGGGACCTTTCCACTCAGAAAAAAGCCCTCCTAAGGCCACTTTTTAAATTGTCTTCGGTATACGGAAAGTCTATCGAGGACCCCAACAATTTTCCCGAGGCCCCCGGAGTAATGACCTTAATAAGGAATAACGGAGGAAACCTTAAAGTATGGGACTTTCTACAGGGGGCCGTGGAGGCCTTTCCAAATATAAAAATGGCCCAGGTTGGGTCAAAATATCTGCAAAAACTTTCTAATTTAATTTTTTTTTATTTCTGTTATCCTCCTTCCTTCATTATATAGGGCATTAAAACTAACGTTCCCTACGAACGTCGGCGGTATTGTCCTAGACGGACGAATTACGTCCGATATTGGCACTGGATCTCTGGGACAATCCGTCGGGGTCCCTGTTCCCACAGATTTTCACTCCGTATGTGACCAGAAGTAATTTTCTGCTTTCTCTTTTCATGTCTAAATAGATGTCAATTAAGTTAGCCAGTATGAACGTGAAGGGCCTTAGGGATCGGTGTAAGGCTGCCCGGCTGCTTCGGGACCACTTGCCCTTCGGCGTGGATGTCGCCGCGATCCAAGAGACTCATTTTGTTTGCAAGGCTGATGCCTGTGTGCTGTCTAACGACTTTGTCGTCTATTCAGCATATGGGAACCGGCTGGCCAGAGGAGTTTCTTTGCTAGTTAAGCGTACCCTGGACGCGAAGGTGGATCTTGTCCATATCGGTGCCGAGGGCCGGCTGATCGTGGCCAATAGTGCAGTGAAAAGCAATGCGTTTCGACTGGTTGCGGTTTATGTGCCCAACGACCGGGAGTAGCGCTTCTCGTTTTTTCGGCGGTTGGAGCCCTTCCTGGTGGATTCAACGCGACTCGTCTTAGTAGGGGACTGGAATGGCATCCTGGACCCCAAGTTGGATAGAGGGTAGGGAGCTAGAGGGAAGGCACCTGATCGTAGCTTGGTCGATCTGATCGAGCACTTCGGTCTAGTCGATAGATACCAGGTCGATCACAAGGGTGGGAAAATGTGGACATGGGCTAATAGTTGGCCTTCTAACAAAGTGGCTAGCTACCTTGATAGAATGTTAGTTCGTGAAGCCGACATAGATCTTTTAGATTGTCCCACGTTCCACTGGTTATGTTACTCGGACCACAAACTCGTTTGTGCCAGGGTAAATTTAGAAAATTGGGTTAGAATGGCTGGTTATTGGAAGTTCAACGTGTCCTTACTGGACAGGCGGGATTTCCGGTGCCAGCTAATTAACTTAGTGCAGCGGACGTTAACTAGGGGAGTCATCGGGAATCAGTGGTGGGAGAACCTTAAGAATAGTATTAGGTCTTTCACCACCAAGTTCAGCAAATGGCTCAAACAAAATAAGGCTGACAAGGTGAAGACACTTAGAGCTAATTACTCCCGGGCGGTGGCTGGTGGGGATCCCCTAGAGATAGCCATAGCTAAGGAGGCCGTGGAACGGTCGAATAGCGATCGTTACATGGGCCAGGTAGTTAGACATAAGATGTCTTCCGAAGCTGTGAATATGGGCGCAGAACTGCGCAAGGAAAAGATTCGCCGAGGAGGCGACCGGTACATTCGAGAGGTTCGCAACCCGGATGGGCACACTCTTCAGTCGACTGACGACATGTGCGAGGCGTTCGGCGGCATTTCGAGATCCTGTTTACCAAGGAGCCTGGTCTCCGTGTTTGAGGAGTTTCGTAGCTATTTGGCTGACTTCCCCCGGCTTTTGCCGGCTGATGCAGCTAGCTACGAAGGAGAGATTACGGAGAACGAAGTCTACGCGGCTTTGAAGAAGGTCGGAAGAGGCAAAAGGCCGGGTCTCAATGGTTTGCCCTATGAATTATACTTGAGGCTGTCGCACATCTTTGTCCCGATTTTGACTGTCATGTTCAACAACTGGTTCCAGCAGGGGTCCATCCCCAACCGGTTCACCAGGGGTGTGATCACGCTGTTGAGAAAAGGCAAGGATGTGGGGAGGAAGCTAGAGGGTTACCAGCCTATAACTCTGCTAAACACAGAGTTAAAGATTTTGGCCAAGATCTTTCAAAATCGTTTGCAGTTAGTTGCTGAGTCTCTGTTGGGACCTGAGCAGACTTGTGCTGTGAAGAGCCGAACAATTTAGAGCAACCTGAATCTGATACGCAACGATCATAGAGGGGATAAAAGACGACAAACAAGCCTCGCTGATCCATTTAAATCAGTCCAAGGCATTTGATAGGGTTGACCATTACCTGGCGGCTGTCCTTCAGGCAGCTGGATTCAAAACCAACTTTCGCCGCTTCCTGTATCAATCCCCCACGACTGTGGTACAGGTGAACGGAAAGTTGCTGGGCGTTCTGGAGCCGTCTAGGTCGGTCCGACAGGGTTGTCCACTGTCGCCCCTACTTTATGGTTTGGCGTTGGAGCCCCTCCTTCGCCGGATAAGGGACAGGGCATGCAGTCCGGCCCTACGTGGAATCGCTGTCCCTGGTGGTGCTCGAGCCAGGGTTTCCGCGTACGCCGATGACGTCACTACTTTCGTGTCCTCCCGGAATGACATCGATGTGATACAGAAGGCGCTTGAACGGTACGAACAGGTGACAGGGGCCAAGATTAACCGCAACAAGTTGTCCGACTTGCGGTGAGGTACGTGGAAGGGTGTTACCCTCCCGGGGACCTTCGACTGGAAGGACAGCCAGGTCTGAATTCTTGGAGTGTGGTTCAGGCCCGACCTACAGTTGGAGAAAGATTGGTCTGGCAAAGGTAGACGCGTCGGCCAAGACTTGGCGTCGAAGGAATTTGTCCTTAAAGGGTATGGCTGAGATGTGTGCTACACATGTCTTTCCCATTATCCTTTACCAGTTGTCAGTACTTCCACTTTGTAAACGACGTAAGCAAGCGATCGAGCGTTTGCTATTCTCCATTCTGTGGAGAGGACGCAAACACTACGTCGACAAACGTGTCTGTTACCAACGTCCATGTCATGAAGGTCTGAGAATGCCATACCTGATGGGCCATAAGGTTGCGTCAAGGTTGGCTTTTCTCAGGCGAGCGATTTTGGAAGACTCATTGCTTAGGGGGATAGTGAGGGACATGTTCCCTAGCCTTACTATCACTCCCCCCATCTCGAGGCGGTGCCGTAAGCCTCGAGGGCGATCGAGTTTTCTCCTCGAATGTCTGGCGGCCCTACGGGCCATTCCACGGTCCAGTGACCTTTCACGGCCTAGGAGAGTCTTCTATCGTGGGTTAGTGGAGGGCGTCGGCAAGGATCCACTACGTGATGTGCTGCATTTGTCGGAGGATGAGTTTCGCTCGTTGTGGTCTTGGGCGCCAGGTAGTGATTATCTCAGCAACTCTGGGTTTTCGCTCACCTGGCGATTAGCTCGGAATCTCTTGACTCTCAATGACAAGGCCTTCATATGGGGCCTGGCGGATTTGCCAGATTGTGAACGCTGCAACCTTGGCTTGGAAGAAATGACTTCGCACGACTTCTATCACTGTTCGCGGGTTCGCCCTCTATGCGACCGTGTCGGCGAGTTGACTGCTCGTATCGCACCGCGAGAGTTTGTGCTCGTTGATCGTGCATTCGCCTGCGACAATGTGTCGCCCCCGTTTTCTGAGATGAAGCGTATGGTGTTTCTGTCACTGCTAGCCACGGCTCGAATGGTGATTTGGACGACGCGAAAGGAGGAAGTCTTGCGAGGTCAGCGTCTTTCACATCAGGATCTGATCCGCTATTTTGAGCATCAGCTCAAAATAAGGATTAGAACTGATTGGAAACGTTTGACTTCGACAGACTTCAGCAAAAGGTGGGGAAATGTAGCAAGTCTGAATCGCTTGAACGGGGCTAGTCTTGATTTTCTCTTTTAGATCTGCTGGTTACATCGGGGTGAATTCCTGTGGAACCCTCCCCTGGTTAAGTTAGCTCTCTTTTGTGTACCTAGTTAAAGTGAATGAATGTGTTCCTAGCCTCTACCCGGCTTTCTCTTTTGTTATGATCCAAGTCGAGATTCCCAACCTCCCCAGTTTGTTTTGGTCTCCTTTTATCTCGGCTGGTTCAGCCTTTTATTATCTCATTCCATTAATTTTTTTACCCCCCCTCCCCACTCCCGTAGCTAGTGTGCTTCTTGATTTCGCCGTTTGGCGGAATACAGCGGCTACTCTTTATTTCTGGGATGGGCGGTTCTTACTAACATTGATTATCATTTTAGTTCAAAAGTTTGTTGTATTTTCAGTTTATTTTTGGGTTCATTCCCCTCCCATCATTTCATTTTTCATAGCATTTTACATATTATATTATATTGTATATTAATACATTTTTATTGTCATGGGTTATTTCCCCACTATTTTAGGTGCCCCTTGTAAGTTTGTGGCATTGTGGTGTATCAAAGATTGGCAGTTGATGGATGGGTTCTTGTGGTGATTGTGCAAATTGTAATGAGTGAATGGGTTGTGATAATGTTTAGCTAGGTATAGGATAGTTCAGTGAGTACCAACCTCTCCCCCTTTCCCTTTTCGGCTTTGTGCCACAATTTTGTAATTTTTTACAAAATAAATAGTGTGTTTGTCACAGAGAGTTTTCTCGCTGCGACTACATCTCTCACTGTCAGCTACTCTGCCTTCGAGCAGAGGGCGCTGTCTGCTTCCGAGCAGAGAGCAGTAACCCAGTCGTGGTTCCGCCGAAGGGTAGAAGCACGACTGGGGAAAAATAGACAGGTATTTTTTGGCCGGGCCATATAGCCCGGAAATTTCCACTCATAACTGACCATGTGTCACATGTTGCCCTTAGTGGGAGGGACAACTAAATATAGTGCTTGTCAAGGAGCAGTGGTAGAGTTGTATCGCCGCTAGTTGGTCAGTAAGAATATTGACTCATTACCCGAACATACTTCTTCACTACAAGACTGTATATATTGTTTCTACTAATAGTATTCTTAGTATTTCTGAATTGACTAACCCGTGTTCCAGTTTGTATATTTTGTTCAATATAATTTACATTTTCTATTTCCATATCTGTTTTTGTTATTTATTATTTGTTTGATTTCTCAACGAGAATCCACAACAATAATAAATAAGAAAGATGAGGATATTAGACCGAACATAAATAACCTAAACAATTACAACTCCTTCTTACAGAAATTCAGAATCGGTTCTTTATTCCCATAAAAATTGTTAGCAACAGCGTTTGTTTTCCTAATTAAAATGCAATATGCATTCTTCTTCTACTAATTATTTTTAAATATAGGGAAGGAAAGAGAATAAGTAAGTGAATGCAATGAATTCAGCTGAAATTCGAACTCGGCTCCTCGATGTGCGTTGTGGTGCAGTGAATATCGGCTCGGAACGAGAAATCAGGGAGCCGAGTTCGAATTCCAGCTGAATTCATTGCATTCACTTACGCGCAAATACCCTTGGGAAAGGTATTAATCCGTCTATTCCTTCCAGTTATGGGTTAAATAACAGAACAGATTGGGTTCTATAGCCTTGGTCGGCAAACAGTCTACCGCAGAAAGCAATGGCAACCTACTGCGGCATAATCTTCTGCCCAGTCAGTCATGTCTCTTTCAAGACATGATCGCCCCAGCGTGTATCACGTATGGCACTTCACTGACTGATATTTTTAATTACATTTTCTATTTTTATTCATTTTGTTTTAGTTGTTTGTTCTTGTATTTCATCTGTTTAATTTTACGTTCTTAGCTCCCGGGCGTAAATTCCCACAAACAAGAAATTATAGTCAGTTGATTATTTACCGCCTTTCTCTAAATGTCAATTGCACCTTTAAATATGAATTAAAGCAGGGAATTTTGCTTTCCAGCCAAAACCGCCGCCTATAAATACAACATTATTGTTGCTTGCCAGTCGAATCCGGAGGCGGGGGTACAGTTGACTGAAACCGAAATCTTTAGGTAGAATCGATTGGCCCAAACAAAAGCACAAAATGAAGGTAAGAAGCAAAGAAATCGATTAGCTTGTAATAATATCATTCCGTCGGATAACAAAAGAACAGCTATAAACGTTTAGTTTTATTGGACGGTACAAGCGTGATCAAAGTTCCCACACTCACATGTTTTATTTGACGCAGAGAAAAAAAACACCTAAAATAAAAATATACACAGCAGACATTATCATTGTATGAAGTTTTATGATTTACTTCTTCTTATTTACTCTATGGCCATAGAACTCGAACATGATTAACCAGCTCCTTCTATTCTTATTTATCAGTGAGATACGCTCCACGTTGACCCACGCGACAAGCGGTGTGGTGTAAAGAATTGGGTTTACTAGTCTTAGTGTTTTTCAGTTGCTTTCACATTTACGAGAACTGATTAAAAAGTATCGGATTTGATGCTATATAAAGAAAACTACAACACATACCAATTCGGCATTTAATCTCCTTCGAAGTATTCCCCTTCTGATGTTACACACTTTATTCAGTGTAGTTCCCATTGATGAAAGCATTCTTGGAATTCCTTTGTTGGCATAGCGAACATTTGTCTCGTCGCAATCTCTTGGATTTCATCGAAGTCTTGAAATTTTGTTACTTTCAAGTAGGATTTGATTTTTAAAATGTTAAAAGTTGCAAGAGGCACAATCTCGGGAATGTGGTGGTCGTTGAATCTGGAGAATGGTGTGCTTGGCCAAAAGCTGCTGTAAAAGACTTGGTTACTGATGGAATCTCTATGAGATGGTGAGACGATTTTCTGTTACCTTCTCTATAATTTTGTATTCCGAACAATCTTTCTCTCTTCAGAATGTAGGCCATAATGGCTCTATACAGAGAGTGGTGTGGTTCTCTAATTTTTTGAATTCAGACTTATTCTTCTTCTAAACTGTCTAGAACCCAAGACTGGAGATTTTAGCATCTACAGATGAAAAGAAAAGATACGGCTCTATGCTTTTCTCGACTATATTAGTGCGAAGATCGTCGCAGAGAAAACATGAACTTTGCCGATTCCACTTTACGGACCGATAGCCTTTATGCCACCTGTACATCCTTTTTATAAGCGACTTTCTTTTTTAAGATGTTCTGGGTATAAAATATAAGTAGGCATATATGTGTACACGAGAGTAAATATGCGTGTTTTGTACGTCTAAATGTGTGCAAGTTTATTCCAATGTTTATCCGAATCTACTCAATGTTAAGAGAGTCGGAGATTGTCAGAATCCAGATATAAGTAGATAGAGAATGTGATCCATTGTAAATTTGCTTTAGTAATAGAAAGAAGAGCACGTCTGATAGAAAACTGAAAGGAAGGAGGGAAGGAAGGAAGGAAGGAAGGAAGGAAGGAAGGAAGGAAGGAAGGAAGGAAGGAAGATCAGAATGAGAGTCACTGAAACTGAGTATAAATTTGTGTATAAATAGAATACTGAAATCGCAACGAAAATGCGCCGACGAGGTATGATTCCTTCAATCATTCCTACGAGGCAGATCACGTGACTGGCATACGATTTGACAGCCAATGGATGAAATCGTTAAAGTGGTTCATCTGTTTCCTGATGGATCACCAGGTGAGCGAGGGACAAAAGCAGCAGGGTGGATGAGGTCTTCAGGGATAACAGAAAGAAATTTCGAGAAAGACAGACACATGAGCTTTGACGCGTTTTCACCTTTCCGCTGTTTCATGTTGCAAGAAAATTGAGGTTTTGGAAAGATGAGTTACCGTTCTTACTCTCCGGGCATGTTCTCATACCGATAGGTGTAAGGTGGGGAACACTGATCGTGATGTAAACTTAACTGACAAATATTGATATGAAAATACGATGTATAAATATTAGATAAAATACAGCTTGGGGTACATTAGTTGTTAATTTAAACATCTCGGCCTCCGTTACATTTTATAATAAATTTTGTAAAATTCACGTACAATGTATAGAAGTTTAAAAAAAAAATTATGGTAAGTATTTTATAGTAAATTTTGTAAAAATTCAAGCACGCTGTATAAAATTTTAAAAAATTTGTTATAGCAAATTTTATATAATAAATATTAAGAATACTGTCTCTCGGATTTTTAAATGATTCGTCCTTATTGAATCTCTGAAGGAGCTTTTTATAAATGAAACATATTAGATTAAAGACACTTTTTTTCTACTTATTCTTTATTCATCTTGTCGGATTCGATCCATATATTCAACTCATAGCAAGTTTTGTAAAATTCACTCACGATGTAAAAAAATTTGTAAAATTTACGCACGATGTATAAAATTTTGCAAATGATTTTATAGTAAATTTTATAAAATTCACGGACCATGGATAACATTTTGTAAAATTCTCGCACTATGTATAAAAAGCGACAGGTGTATAGTTCAAAATATGAAGAAACCTTTTGGAAAGTGAAGTAAATATGGCGGGTATACATCATAAATATTCATTAGGTCAACATTTTAATTTTTGCTTACTACGCATGCTTATCTAGTTATTGAGCTCTTACGCTTGCAATAATGTGCTCGTGATTGTGTACGAATGAGCATGTATGAGAAAGAAAGTGTACGTGTGCGAGTATAAGTGTACTTTTTGTTGTGAATATGGAAGCCTGTGTACGAAAGCGTATGTGTGTTTATGCATGAATTTGTGTGCATATCTGGCTTGCGGCTACATTCGGTTGAAACACCAATTCCTGTACGATCTCCGAAATTAAGCAACGTCGAGCCTGGTCGGTACCTAGATGGGTGACCGCTTGGTGCTGTAAGTTTGGATGTGCTCGTAGGGTGCTAGATAATAGACCGGAATTGTTAATCGGAGGACTGGATTCCAGGACTGATCTTCATTCTCCTCGTTGTCTGCACTGGATTATAGTGCCAAACTGTCGTCGTGCTCCAAACTGGTTTGATTAACACCTGATCAATTACAAAGCCGAAGTAGTATAATGGAGAAATCAGCCAAATACTCTGCATTAGCATCCTAACGGTACTAGGTATCACCTAAAGTTGGTTCTACTGGAGAAAACATCCACCGGCCGAAGGCAGCAGCGTTGACCAAACAATCTGATGCAGACTGTGTTCAGCAGCTACAATTTTATCACTGTCTTCCCCGTGTTCCTGGCTAAGACTTACTCGTAGTCTCACCTTAAACTAGAAGAGAGAAAAAACTAGGAGAGAAAAATCGGTTTATTTCTCCACTGATAAGCTGCAATCAATAGAAAGGTCTAATCCCGCTGCTCGTAATAAAATCGTTCGTAAGAATGAGCATGTATGAGAAAGTGTACGTGTACGTGGGCTCAGATCATCGAATCATCAACTAAAACCTCCTGATCCAATCAGTTTGTTTCTGGAGATGAATTACAAGAAAAACAGTCATAGTTGGTGACTTATCATTTGAATCAACCTGTTGATGTTTACTCGCACATGCGCAGTAAGCCGCCTTTGAGTGGTTGTGTAGTTACTTTAGAGTTTTGTATTCAAAAATATTTTGCTGAGAATATGGCTGGATATTTTCAGGACAATTCTGACTGTCAGCAATGATAAGAAAAATGGTTCATCAAAAATTTAACGCAGTATTCACTGTTCTATTTCAGGAAACTAAACAATGATTGTCATTTGAAGAGTAGAGACATTATTTTTTTAAATATCTCTGGATCATAACAATTGATACATTTGCATGTGTGTTTCATACGCTAAACATGATAAAGGTAGACAAATTCAGTGTTGATCACGACTTTAGTTATCTTATTAGCAACGATGAAATCAATACCTTTTATAACTTCTGAAAATAAAACTGAAAACTTTCTGGAATCCGATCCCAAATGCACGTGGAGCTTCCCGTTAAAAGAGTCGTGTTAATCTTATTAGCAACGATGAAATCAATACCTTTTATAACTTCTGAAAATAAAACTGAAAACTTTTCTGGAATCCGATCCCAAATGCACGTGGAGCTTCCCGTTAAAAGAGTCGTGTTAATCTTATTAGCAACGATGAAATCAATACCTTTTATAACTTCTGAAAATAAAACTGAAAACTTTCTGGAATCCTATCCCAAATGCACGTGGAGCTTCCCGTTAAAAGAGTCGTGTTAATCTTATTAGCAACGATGAAATCAATACCTTTTATAACTTCTGAAAATAAAACTGAAAACTTTTCTGGAATCCGATCCCAAATGCACGTGGAGCTTCCCGTTAAAAGAGCCATGTTCCACATTCGAAACGAATAGGCTTGCTCTTAAACATTTTAAAACAATTTTAAAAAAATAATTTATGATAGGTTAAATAAAATGAAGTCACTTTAAATTATAGCATCATCTTAAAGATCCTCCAACTTCTTGGTGCTTGCATTTTTAAATGTTCATGAAGAATATTGCTTGACTTTCACACTATTAAGAAAATCTGATAATATACTTTTCCAATTCGTTTCATACTTAGATTTTTTCTCTCAAGATATTAACATCTCTTTCACGATTATATGTTAAACCCCATGCTGATAGATATAGACAAGGCACTGTTGAACAGCAGAAGCAGCATCACCAAGTTTTAACATCAGTCAATTATTTCAAATAAAATGTAAAAGGTTTTACTGGATTATAAGGTGGCCAGCTGCAGGAAGTAATCCCTGATTTTGTCTCTTAGAGAAATCGTTAATCGTTAGTTGATTTAAGTGTGGGTAGCATAGCGGTTATCGGTAAGGAAAATTGAATTTCGGCTGACTTTGTTGAGTTCACTTTCACACAAATAGCAGTGAAAAAGGTGTGAATCTATCCTCTCTCCACCAAGTTATAGGTTAAAATAGCAGAACAGAGAGGACTCTATAGCTTTGGTTGCCAACTAGTCTAGGAGAACGACATTTTGTGCGTGCGCTGACAACTCCACCGAATAAATGTTACTTAATGCAGAAATCACAGCCAAAGCAGTTAACGTGGTGAGACTGTGGCTCCACCGAGGAAACCAACTGTAACTAACGAGGAGTGGAAAGAGTAGGAGGAATCAGTAGGCTAAATTCATACTCATTACTCCAGTGTTCCGCCCATGGTATTTTGAGCATTCTTCTATTGTCTCAATTCACCTCGTCATCTGAAAAGAAATTGTCCAGCATTCACTGCGATATAAGAGCATTGATAATTCATATTAATTAAATATTTTTGTCTTTGTTTCTACCAACATTTTCTACTTTTTTTTTCTATTTTTTGGAAGATGTATTTTGCTATTCTAATCCGTCTTCGGATTTCGGATTCACATTTTCCGTTAAAATACTTCCTAATTCTTGGAATGTTTTGAGAGAATAATGGTTTATTGACACAAGTATTACTAGTTAACCCATAAATTGGAGGGAAGAAGAAGTGGATTCATACGTTTTCAAAAGATATTTGCGCGTTAAGTGAATATAACGAATTCACCCAGCATAAATTGGAACTCGAATGACCAATCAATAAATTCTGAACCATTATCCATTACACCATCCAAACATCCAAGCTTACAGCACATGGTATTCCTAAATACTCACCCATATAGGTACTAATCAGGCTTGACATCGCTGAACTTCAATTATCTTACGGAAACCGGTGTATTAGGTCTATTTTCCCTATATAGTTATATTATAAGCGATTTTTCTTTGCCACCAATACTATAGATTTATATGGCAAGCACTTAGTTTTTGATTAAATATAAAAAGACGCTACATAACCATCAAATTAAATACAATCCTGCTAGGATAACTAGAAAATGAATTCCATATGAATTCCATGTACAAAGAAAACTGCATAAAACTAGGATGAATGTTGAATTGTCGGATTAACTAGGTATCTAAATCATAATCAATAATAGTAGATCGATTCATCTATCGTCCGGTTCAGACTCTTCCCTGGTTTTTGGCTGAGGGTAGAGGTTTATTCCTTTTCTCCTGCTTAGAATACTGTGTCCAGTTCTTTCTAAAGTTTTTCACTTCCTTTTCATTTTCAATAGTGTTTTGTTTCATAGTTACTTTATTACCTCGCATGGGATTAACTGGTTTTAAAAAATAAGACCAGTTATTGTGTTTATTTTAGTAACTTATCGAGTTGTTATCAACTTTACTGACTGGCAGCTTAAACGCTAATTTTTAAAACCTCATTAAAAATTTTACAAGAATACCGTACATTAATATTATATGGGTGTTTTAACGATACTCACTTTGTTTTGTTTATGTCACTCTGTTTTTTTTATCAAAACGTTTCGACCAATTCTTCAGAGTGTGTAGTGTTCATTGTACAATCAGTTCTAATAACTGAGCTGCATTACGAACGAAGACGTAATATAGGTTTCATTCAGGTAATTTACAACATTCTAAATGTAATAGAGCTATGTGAGTTATTTAATGCCAAAAAGGTGGGGTTTTAACGTTGTCTTTTTTAATGTCCAATTATAGTGAGAAGGTTGATTTAGTCAGATTTTAATGACAATTTTTTGTTTGTATTCTTTTTTATTTTAGAAAACTAAAAATGTTTTCAAGTTTTGTATTCAAAAATATTTTGCTGAGAATATTTTATTCCTTTCAAAAATGTGTTATGGTAATAATTTTTTTTCTTCAAAAATGTATTTTGGTAATATTTTTCTTCAGAAATATATATTTTCCTATAAAAGTGTATTTTTATGTATATATTTCTATAAAAGTGTATTTTTATACTTTCATAATATTTTGACCCCACTTTGGGGGGGGGGTAACTATTTGCCCATAGCTGGGACCCTAACAGGTGCTGCCACTCCGGGTCAGGGTGGGCCTGGGAGCAACAGCAATTAAGAGGTGTTTCGATGCTCGCTTTAAAAAGTGCGAACATCCAAATTATGACTCTTAAATCATTTTAATAGAAATTCTGTTACGAATATATCGATCAGATCAAAGGTATTTCAAACTATATCAAAACATTATATAAGCAATATTATATTTGAAAAATACAGACATTCAAATTTCTGTATGATTCTAATATAAGAGTAATCTAAAATTTTGGTGGCAAATATCAGTTAAAGACTACCGAATGCAAAAAGAAGAAAAATTAGAAAACATCGGCAGAAACCTTGTTGAAAAATCAGTAAATAATTAACTTTCTTCTGTGTGCTGTATCTTTCCAGGATGTTGGCGAGCATGGCCCACTACAACTTCCTATCCTTGTAGCTCTTAGTAATTTTTTTTTTACAGAAACGCGTTCCGCCATTCATTGATACTAGCTGATTAACTAAGTGACCCGCTGCCTTCCCCTGACCACTCAGTATGCCCTGTGGGTGTCAGATTTTCTAAGTTCTCTTTCCTCATTATGTATTCCAGAAATATCAGATATCTCTTGATGATTCGGAGTATAAGTGTGTTTTTAGTTTCTATTTTCCGTAAGACTACTTCGTTGATTATGCGTCCGTGTTCATGTTAATATCAACTTCATTCAATAGAACCACATTTGTGTTACATCTAGTCTTTCCTCTGTCAGAAAATTGTCCACCATTCATTGCTGCAAAGGAAGGTTGATATTAAATATTATTACAATCAATCGCTTTTTTTCTTTGTTTCCAACGTAATTATCGTGTTTCTTAGTGCTTTGATGAAAGAATGATGTCAAAAGTTCAAGTGAAATGAATATGGTCAGAGAATGTATAATTGAATCGCTCTGTAATATGCAAGTAACATGAGGATATTATTCCGAATAATGCGTTGACAGGTGATAAAGAGGTAGGTGATAATGATGTTGAGTAACGTTGCTGATGGTCTTCATGAGAATAATGGTACTGCTGATGCCGATCGTTCAAATAGGGACGGCTACGATTCTGGTCGCAATTAAAGTGTCAATATATCCGCGGTTGCCAACTTCAGCACTCTTAAAAGATCCTAACACGTAAAGTGAAAGTAAATTTATTCATGCGACGTTATTAAATTCAAACATATGTGCTTGATGAGGACTGTCCCGGGAAAAGAAGAAATAATAATAATAATAATAATAATAATAATAATAATAATAATAATAATGAGAGACAAACATCTCCAGGATGTTACTCAACTTCTTACATCTTCATCCGTTCGTTCTGTCTTTCGCTTGCTCTTTCACATAACTCGAAAGACAATGCTATGTTTGGACCAGTGGAACTCTTTACCCACTCTCCTCCATCCCGTTTCGAGTCTTAACGCTGGGGCACAATAGCAAAATTGAAGAAATAATTAGAAATGATGAGACAGGGAATAGGTGGGTTGTCCATGGTTGTAATTCCCTTGCCAGAGCCAATGTCAAACCGGTTGTAACAGTATTATCAGCTCTGTAAGGCCCCAACAGCAGACCATGACAGTTAATCAATGCGAGGACTATCTAGAGTCAGGCGCGTTCTCTACGCCGGCGGCAATCTTCATTTAAAACTATAGAAATATCTGGTTTCCCCACTGCGATTATTGAAGTCATTGCGAAAGGGAAAAAGAGACTGAGATATAAAATCAAAGAGAGTGGGAGTGAGGACACAAGAGGGAAAAGATTCGGGTGTGAGGTGAGACCGGTAGAATTTTAACAAAGTGCTACTGCGCAAAAGGCAACTCGCTGCTAAGTTGTTTTTAAAAGGGGTTGTGATGGCGACGGGGTCACGAATGGGAGCGTGTGTTAATCAGTTACGATTGACTTGGCGCTTTTCTTCCTCATCATCTTCTTTCTCTTCTTCATTTTTTTTTCTGCCGCCACTGCCGCCGGCCGCCGGCCGCATATGAATATGACATGTTCGCTTTTATAAAAGGTGCTTAAATTAATCTCGTAAACACACCATCATCGATGCCTCTTCCTGTCTTTTATCTTCAGCCTCCTTACTTTCACCAACATCATTATCAACACCAACACTTTCTTTCAATTTTCCCGTTCGCAGTCTCAGTTTCATGACTTTTTTTTATCATCGTATCTTGGATATTTATTTCCATATATTCTCCTTCTATTTTGGATTCATTTTTATCATCTTTTCGTTCTCAGTGTCATTTTTAACCGGTCTTTCTTTTTGCATTGGTCCTCTTTTCAATCACTTATATTTTCATGTTACTTTTCTTTCTTTCTTTCTTTTTTTCTTTCTGTCTTTCTTTTTTTCTTTCATTTTTTCTTTCTTATTTATTTTATCGTTCTAATTCATTGGACCTCTTTTCAATCACTTATATTTTCATGTTACTTTTCTTTCTTTCTTTCTTTTTTCTTTCTGTCTTTCTTTTTTCTTTCATTTTTTCTTTCTTTTTTATTTTATCGTTCTAATTCATTGGACCTCTTTTCAATCACTTATATTTTCATGTTACCTTTCTTTCATTCTTTTTTCTTTCTGTCTTTCTTTTTTCTTTCATTTTTTCTTTCTTTTTTATTTTATCGTTCTAATTCATTGGACCTCTTTTCAATCACTTATATTTTCATATTACTTTTCTTTCATTCTTTTTTCTTTCATTCTTTTTTCTTTCTGTCTTTCTTTTTTTCTTTCATTTTTTCTTTCTTTTTTATTTTATCGTTCTAATTCATTGGACCTCTTTTCAATCACTTATATTTTCATATTATTTTCTTTCATTCTTTTTTCTTTCTGTCTTTCTTTTTTCTTTCATTTTTTCTTTCTTTTTTATTTTATCGTTCTAATTCATTGGACCTCTTTTCAATCACTTATATTTTCATGTTACTTTTCTTTCTTTCTTTCTTTCTTTTTTCTTTCTGTCTTTCTTTTTTCTTTCATTTTTTCTTTCTTTTTTATTTTATCGTTCTAATTCATTGGACCTCTTTTCAATCACTTATATTTTCATGTTACCTTTCTTTCATTCTTTTTTCTTTCTGTCTTTCTTTTTTCTTTCATTTTTTCTTTCTTTTTTATTTTATCGTTCTAATTCATTGGACCTCTTTTCAATCATTTATATTTTCATATTACTTTTCTTTCATTCTTTTTTCTTTCTGTCTTTCTTTTTTCTTTCGTTTTTTTCTTTCTTTTTTATTTTATCGTTCTAATTCATTGGACCTGTTTCAATCTCTTTTATTTTCTTATTATCTTTCTTTCACCTATTCTCTCTTTTTTTCTTTCTGTCTTATTTCTTTCATTTTTATTTCATTCATTAAATCATTCGTTCATCTTTTCTCTGTTTCTTTCTTTCTTATTTGTTTTATTATTTCTGGAGGTTTTATTTTCTCAAGATATGCTTATTTTATCGTTTTCCTTAGCTTATCAATTTTTTTATTTTGTCGTCTTTCTTTCTCTCATTCTTATTCTTTGCATTTTTTTCAATCCTTTTTATTTTTATATTACTTTCTTTCTTTATTTTTTTAGTGCAATTTATTTTCAATCCCTTTTATTTTTCAAATTTTGTTTTCTTAGACATTGCACTTTTCTCAATATCTATCAAACTCCCTTTTTCTTTTATCTTTGTTTTTCTTTCTCCTCTTCATTGAATTTTCTTAGTAATATTTTTTGCTTCTCATTAACTTCATTCTCTATTTCTTCCTCTCTTTCTTTCATTAATCCATTCGTTCGCCTGTTCATTCTTTCTTTCTTCTACAGGTTTTATTTCCTCACTGGCTTTTTTCTTCTTATCATATTTTTCCTGTATTTAAAAATATTTTAATTTTCATTTATTTCCCTTTTTATACCCCATTTTACACCTTTTTTTATTCCTCGCATTTTCCCTTCCTTCTTTTTCCTGTCTAAATTTATTTGAACGTTGAATCTTTCCCTTTCTTTTTCTTTATCTTCTTCTCACTTTCATAACTCTTCTGAATCTTCTATCTCTGTCATTCATGATTATTTCCATTTTGATTCAAATTCTTTTTCTCTCGCTCTTTCTCTATTCACTCTCGCGTTTTTTTTTTGTTTTTTTTTCATTATACAGGCTTTACTTTTTTAATCTATTTGATAAAAAAAACATCAATTAATCAGAAATTCATTTCAATATCTGAATCTTCGTATATTTCTCTCTCTTCATATATATATATAAATATATATATATGTGTGTGTGTGTGTGTGTGTGTGTGTGTGTGTGTGTGTGTGTGTGTGTGTGTGTGTCTATATTTTTCTTCTACGCCCCCCTCTCTACTGCGGTTTTTGGAGTTTTATGAGATTTCTATCACTTTTATTTGCGCGTCTTTTTCTTCGATTAGATCAATAATTCTGTCCTCTTTCTCTTTCCTTTTGACATTTTCTTTGTATAAATTGTTAGATCATTTATTCTCCTTCAACTTCTGTTCACTGTGTTAAAAATAGTTACTTCATTTTACAGTTTTTTTGTTGTTGTTTTTTTTTTTTGCTGTTACTTTCTTTTTTCAACGGGTGTTGCCTTGCTTCCTGATTGTGAGCGTGGGATAACGGTTATTGATGCAGAGGTTGATTAAAGCGAGTTGTTTCAATTCCAATTCTAAAGTTTGCTTTGACAGAACATACATTTGGGAAAGGATGAAGCATTTTCTTTCTGCCAATCTTAGAGTTATTAGCAGAATATGCTAGTCACTCTATCTATAGTAGTAGTTTTTTGCACTGAAAGTTATAATCGTGCTATGTCGGTTGCTAATCGACTTAACGTACCTTAAATTTTAGGAACTTGATAATCTTCTACTGACAGCTGACTACTTAGTATTCGGCTAACTGCCGACTAATATTAACTGCCTAGTCGCTCTAATGAATTCCAATAGAACTCTAAAGAACTCTTTAGAACTTCTAAGAACTCCTATGAACTTCATTATTTATTGTACTGAAGTACAAATGTGGCACAAGGCCTAAAACGGGGATGGGGAAGGCTGGTCTTCAACTGTCCTAATTTAACTTAGCTATTCACTTTCGTTGACCCTGACACGCTTACAATAACCTTTCACCATAAAACCACATTTTTACTTACCATTCTTACCACGTCCACCATAATACCTCAGGTTCTCTATGTAGTCCTACTTAACTCCCATATGTACAATTTTCAGTGGAGGGCATGGGCAGAAAATAACAACATTTAAAATTCCCCAATGATTTTATACAATGAAAGTAATATATGTACAAGAAACTAAACAAAATCGTATTAGTAATAAAAGCCCCCCACTACTCTAATATTGTGACAGCAAAATCACTTCCCCGGACGAAATATAATGCGTGGCTTTAGAAATATAATAATATCACTTATCCGATCAGCAATCACTCACACAATCACTCACACATTTAAACACCATAACAAAAACGAAAAGCACACTTGAAAAATAACGAAAGTCGCCACGCATCTACCGGAGAACTAACATTGTTGAACACCTAAAGTGGGAAGGGAAGGGGGGTTAAACTAAAGAAAAATAGGGGACAAAAAAGAAAAGGGGGCCAATGAGCAATCATAACCTAGCTAAGTTAACAATGAAGCAAAAAACAGAAAATCAAACTTTCCCTACACTAACCTAACAGGGACGGGGTGCACATGTTCTGCCCAGCACACCCAATATCCTGATGCCTAACCGGCATCAAACAACCACTCCAGGTCAGCACCTTTCACTCGACAGAATCGCGCAAGACTCACCCACCTTTTGCCAAATTCAGATGGAGTGAGTCGTTTCCTTTCCGTCCTGATCTTGACTTTAAGCTGATGCTTAAAGAACAAGATCAGTTGGGAAGAGGTAAACTTCTCATCACCATAGAATTCCTTCTGTCGCGTCGTCCAAATCACGACTCGCATAACACCTAGTAAGCAAAAGAGCACATAGTGCTCAGCCCTAGATAACGGAGGCACGACATTGCTACAAACAGAACTAGCCTCAAGGACAAAGAACTTTCCACGCAGCATACGAACCATGAGGTCTTCAAGAAACTTACACAACGGAGCAACAACACTGCAGTGGAAGAAGGCATGATCGACGGTTTCCGTCGTCAGCCCACAACGCACGCAGGTTGATTTCGGAGTTAGGCCCGCTGCATGAAGCCTCTTGCCTACCCAGAGAGCATTTCGAATCATCAGCCAGGTGAGTGATGCCTCATCGTTAGTGAGACATTTCAACCCGGGCGCCCAAGGCCATAAGGAGCGAGCCTCCTGCTTCGTAAGCCCGAGCTCGCCAATCAGCTCATCTTGAACGGCCCCTCTAACTAAAACCCGATATAATGCCCTAAGAGACAACGATTGGGCGTTGGAGAGGCCATCCGTAGCCCGCAAGAGAAACTGGAGAGCCAAACGACATTCTTTATAGAAGGAGCACTCGCCACGAGGAGTACGGCCGGCCTCCTCCTCCGACAAATGCACACTTCTCAGAGATGGAAAGTTTTTATGGACGTCCTCTTGAACGAGGGCGCCGTTCTCATCCTCCAGCATACACATTCGATCCAGGAATCTAATGCGAAGCGTGTGTTGACGAATCTCAACGCTAGGCATGCCCAGACCGCCCTCAGATGGATGCAGGCAACAGATCTCGCGACGTACCTTGGGAGACTTGCCTTCTCCCCAAAGGAAGGAGAACAAGAGCTGAATTAAACCCAAACGAATGGCACACGGGAGAGGAAGTACCGAGAGTCGGTAAAGGAGAATCGGGTAGATGTGCGAGGCACATACTTCCGCCCTCCCCTTTAAGGAGAGCCTCCTCCGAGTCCACAGACGAACTGCGCCCTCGGCCTTCTCTCGAACCTCCGACCAATTCATTTCCAACTGGAGATCAGGACCGAAAAAGACGCCGAGAATCTTGATCGGCCCGTCCGTCCAGAGGAAAGGTCCGGGAAGAGAAACTCCCTTCCACGCACCCAATCGCAAGCCAACAGACTTATCGCGATTGATCTTGGCCCCTGTCACCGTCTCATAACATCTGATTTCTTTGCTGACTTCGTCAATCTCGGCTTTGCTCGACACAAAAACCGAAACGTCGTCAGCATAGGCGGAGTACCTGGCCGAGGTGGTAGCACCAGGTACGGAAATTCCGCAAAGGACCGGATTCGCCTTTAACTTGCGAAGGAATGGCTCCAACGCAAGAACGTACAGCAAAGGCGAAAGTGGACAACCTTGACGAATGGAGCGAGATAAAGTGAAGGGCTTCGATCTTACCCCATTCACTTCCACCAGCGCACCGGGGGACTCATACAGCAGTCGGATCCAGGAGCGAAAGTACGGCCCGAAACCGGCGGCGGAAAGGACAGACTCCAAGAAACGATGGTCAACCCTATCGAATGCCTTGGACTGATCCAAATTGATCAGCGCGGCTTCGGTGTCGGTTTTCTCGATGATCAGGCGTACCAAATGAACTCCTATGAACATCCTAAGAACTTCTCGAGTTAACTCCTATTAATATAGGAGGGAGAGTCTATTATCTAAGGAATAGGCGTGTTTCACCATAACAATTTCTTACTCCATTCAATCACAGATTGATCCTTTTGAAGGGCAGCAGTCAGGTTTAATTGGCAGATTTCATAATCATAACAAAACTCGTCAACAAGTAGTCAGATTAGATCGCTGGCAAAAATCGACTGTGAGTTTTCTGCAAGTGAATCTTGGATATTTCTTCACTCATGTATAATTTTTCTTCAGCATAATTATCAGGTTTTCTCATGCAAATTCGTGGGTTTACTGAAAAACTCTCAATCAAATGACTAAATGGCAAAAGAAATTTAAAAAATTTCTATTAATTCTTATTTTATGCACTGTATCTCTCCAAAACGTGGTCTTCATAACTTCTTACTTTTTAATAAGTTTTGATTTGATTTAATAATTTTAACTTAACTTTAATATCCCGTATTATTTCTGTTCTGTCAATCATTTAAACAGGTAGATTTAACAATGATCCTTTTGCTTTCCCTATATCCAGTAAGTGTCAAATTCTTCAAGCCTCAATTGCCTCAGAAAATGTTCACCCTGTAGTGGATAAAGCCAACGTCTTACCACGTTAGATGGATGCTACTGTTTCTGTAGCAAGAAGCTTTTACAAAGTAGAATTACAAGTCTCACGCTCAACCGGTTTTTTGAATTTGGTGATACCCTTCTCCCAAAATGGTTGCCAAACAAAGTGTTAAGAGGAAAATACGCCTATTCCTCAGATAATTGACTCTCCCTCCTATATTGATAAGAGGTAACAGGAAGTTAACGGGAGAAGTTCTTAGGAACTAAAATAAAAGGGTTGAAAAAAATACAGACATACAGGCAGATAAACAGAAACACACACAAACATCTTGCCTTTTATATATATATAATATCGATTTTCTGTACTATTGTAAGAACTGGAACCTTGAAACTTCTGAATATCGTTTCTTGTGTCTTTGTCTATGAGTGTATCAAATTTGATAAAAATCGGACTACTCCTTCTATAACCCGATTTTTGCAATTATCGATTTTCCATATTTATCGGGGGTACCTCGACACAAAACCTAGCTAAGAACACTCGCAGACGCTTATAGTACAACTGTGTAAATTTTCAAGAAAATCGGTTCAACCGTTTCGGAGTCTATAGGTAACGGATACACACACACACACACACACACACACGCACACACACATACACACACACACACACACACGCAGATAAAGTTCCATTTATAAATAAGTTTAGATAAACCAAATTTATCTATTCGTTTCTTTATTTTTATACATATGTAAAGCAAGACTACGTCTTTATTTTTCAATCTTGTCTTACCTTGATTTATTTCCACCTTATTTTAATTTTCGTGAAAGCCAAACTCATGACTACCTTACTTAAGTCTGGTACAAACCAAACCTCTACCTTCATCTTTCACTATCGTACAAAGCAAACGTATATCTTCGTTTTTACTCCGGAAGGAACAAAACCTATATCCGATTATCGACCAAACCAAATTAATGTCTACCTTTTTGAGTCTTGCACAAATCAAGCATATGTCTTCATCTTTCTCTTCGAGTCTAGTACAAACAAACATGTCTTCAGCTTTCACTAAACATATGCCTTTTGTTTCACTCGCGTGTAATCCAAACCTCCATCTAACTTCCTGGTTTCCATGCAAGTCAAATCTTTGTCTGCTCTTTTTTTATTATCGAGCAAACCAAACATAGAGGGTGCGATGGATAAATTGCCGTCTAAGTTACGCAAAAAAAAAACGCTCTGGCATTTCGTTTTAACCGATATATTTACCAAACTTACACAAACATATCTTGAAATACGGAAGAGTAAGTTTATTCAATAAAATCGCCATTGCCTTCAACCACGGCCTCCAGAGGACCTGGGAATTACCTGCGATTCTTCTGGACTGTTTATTTGTATAAGGATATTTTTCTATCGCTCAGCGGCTCCCACACAAAATAACCAAAGGTGTTGTAATTTGAGGAGTTTGGACCAGATGTAAGGTGAGATATGGTCTCAGAAATTGTCTGACAGCCAGGACTGAATTCGCTGCTTGTGTGGCATATTGTCAGACATAGTGTCTTCCAGTAGCCACACTCTTGACCCAGAGTAGCATTAACTTCTCTTGATGTAGGCCTCCGTGTTGAGTTTGTGGAAGATGAATTAACATCACTAGTAATCGCTCCAAATACCTTCGTAATCACCATTGGACTCATCCAAATCTTTCCGAATCCTCTGCATTGTCCTCAGATTCATATCCAAATACTCTTAAATGTTCGTATTGGGCTTCCAAGCAGTACCATATGTTGTTTCAAAATTTCTGGTGGAGTGAATTGCGTTCAGGTGCTCTTTTGTTCACAGACGGTGCCCAACTGACCCTACTATACTGTGCAGTTGACAAAATCAAAAACAAACAACGCACATGCGCGAAATTAAAAATATAAAATGGCGACAATTTACCCATTGCACCCTGCATATTTAACTTTCTATTGTTTCACACAAAGGAAATCTTTATTTTCTTTTTTCAATCGTAAAAACCAAACTTGGGTATATATTCTTATGCAAGCCAAACCTACATCTGCTATGCTGAGTTACATACAAACCAAACATTTTTATTATCGTGAGAGCTAAGCTTCTATCTTCCGTTTGGTCTTTCGTGTCAACCAAAACCAAATCTACTTTTCTGTTGTTTACCAAAATTGCAGAATTTGTCAACTAAACTGAGAAATGTTGATATGCCATCAAATAAACCAAACGTATGTTTGTTTGTCTGTTTCTGTGTTTGTTTTTGTTTTGTTTTGTTTTTTTTTGCGTGCAACTGATGGCCTTGTTTTGGATCGTCTAAATTGACTAGGTCAGCGTTACAAATTTGATCGTCTAAATTGACTAGGTCAGCGTTACACAATTCTCCTACAGTCCGAAGTGGCTATTAAAGATAGTGGCTGTAGTAGAAGTTTGTTTGTTTTAGTATTCAGCTCAGAAAAAGCCTGTTGCTGCACGATCTTTCTAGAAATGTTAACATTATTTTTGTTTACTTAATTTTTTAATATTTTAGTATACTCTTGGATGTTAGTTCCAAGAAATAACGCTTCTGTGTTAGGGGAAGAAGCTATCTGAGTGAAACTCTACTGCTTACTAAAGAAATACGAACAGAGCGAGGATATGACGCCATGATCCTAACTGTGAAGGTCTGAACTAATGGAACTAAAAAACGTCGCGCTTTTGACCACCGTCATAGTAATATAGCACTAGCAATGATTCTTCTTTTAGAAAGAAGCAGGAGTGTAGAAAATAATCACCCACAAGGCCACGCAATCGCTTTTGAATGCTGTCAAGACTGGAAAGAGGACTGGGCAGCACTATCCCAGATATGGTAGCAATACGCTATTCTTTGCCCGCACTGACTCTTGAAAATAAAGAGCATGGTAGCAAGAATTAGGTATTTCCTCGGGTGATACAATTCTTTCAGCAACTTTATCAATAGTATGGATATACACTACTGGCCATAATTATTAGGCCACCCCAGTTTTTAAAAAAATATTTATTTCGTACTATTTTTAGTATTTATTGCCAAGTAGATAATTTTAAATGAAAATAGAATGGTTATTTTGTTATTATTACTTTGCAAAATGTTACAAGGCAGCCAGGAAACCTTTGCTTCGGCCAACAAATAACAATGGGGGAGAGAGCACATAAAACTGGACACCAGAACAGTTCATTGGATTCACATGTTATTGTGCAGTATTAACAAAAGAACCGTTCTATTTTCATTTAGAATTTTCTTCTTGGCAATAAATACTAAAAATAGTATGAAATACATCATTTTTTTAAAAATGTGGTGGCCTAATAATTATGGCCGGTAGTGTACGTGTCCCATTCGAGGTGTAGAATAGTCTTTTAGTCTTAAAAGGTGATCGAGACAGTTACGACCGCTCATCAGGACTAGAAGAGGATTTTGAATCTGATTGATGTAAGGTTACATTGGTGGAGAAAGAAAGGCATATTATTAGCATATGTAGATATGTAGGATAGGAAATTAATGCTGAGCATCAGGAAGAGACAGCTAAAGTTCCTGGGACATACAATGAGGAAGGAGGGCTTGGAAAACCTGATACTAACAGGCCATATAGAGGGAAAAAGAGACAGAGGAAAGCAGTGGGTAACATATTTGAAGAACCTGATCAGATGGATGACGGAATGAGGGTTTCATGGTGCAACAGGAGAAAGCGTGCTAAGAGCCACCAAGAATAGGGAGATGTGGAAAGCCATGATCACCTACGTCATGAAAGAACAGGGCACATAAAAGAAGATATGTAGGATAGTTATCGCTTGAACGTAGACATAAAGAGAATATAGTTATAACTGTTGAAGATGTATCCTCTCAGAAGTTTTGTCTACAAATTATTAATTCTGCAGAAGAAGCAGTTATAGTAGAACTTCCTCCTTATTAAAGGAATACGAAAGGAATTAGGAGGATATGGCGTTGAGTGCGTTTTAAAGTTGGCCCTAACTGTGAATGGCTAAAGTGGTGGAACTAAGGCATATAGCTCGATTGAAGGTTGACCATAATAATAGCGACGTAGTATTATAAAAAACAGTATTTTGTCAGAATCAGATGTGTTCCATGATGGAAAATAATTCATCACCCACAAGGCTGGGTAATCGCTTTCGCATTTTGTCAAGACTGGAAATTAACGATTGGCCAGTACCCACTCATATGACATCAATACTCCATTCTTGGATGTGCGTTGTGGTGCAGTGGATATCGACTCGGAACAACAATCGGGGAGCCGAGTTCGAATTCCAGTTGAATTCCTTGCATTCATTTCCCCACAAGTACCCTTGGGAAAGATAATAATCCGTCTCTTCTCTCCTGTTATGAGTTAAATAATAGGATAAATTGGGTTCTATAGTCTAGGCTGGCAACCAGTTTACCGCAGAAAGTAATGGCAACCTACTGCACGATATTTTCTGCCCAGTCATTCATAATCGCCCAAAAGACAGAATCGCCCAAAAGCGTGTATCACATATGGCACTTAATTGATTGACCCCATTCTTGATCTGAACTGACTCTCATGAAGGTAAATCATGGCAATAGGGTTGAGTAATTTCTTGGGTGCTACAAGGAACTGACCATTCTTTCAAAATACTTAATTTGTCTTTTATCTACTCCAAAAATAATTTTATCTATAGGCTTTAATAACGTTGGTATTTGCTCTATTGTGACCTTAGGGTTTTCATTCATTACCTGCTTCCATAAATGTGTGAAGTTATTTAAAATTTTATCAACCAACTTCATTATTAAGTCTTTTTCTTCAAATTTCTCTTCAACCTGGTAATATGGGGGGTGCAGATTCATGGGCATACCGATCACAGAACACACCAGGAGTAATTTTATCAGGGTTAAAGGTCGTTTCATCTTCAGCGTCCTAGTGGGTTCTTCTTTATACACCCTGGAGATATCAATGGATTTCTGAGCGACCACTACCCAAACTCCATCAGTTATACGGATTGCTTGCGGTAGCACTGTAATGACTAATATCTCGACCTGACAATATTTCTCAACCCTCTTTCTATTATCTTTAAATAATTCGTGTATACACATTCGGTGCTCACATAAATAGAACTCAGTGAGGTACATGTTCCCAAGGCATAGTTTCTACACTCTCTAGCTTCTGCTGTTAACATCATAAACTTCGTCTCGGCTGCATTCATAGCTAATATACCCCGTTTCAACTTGGTATTTGGCTATTGCCCCTACCTCCAGGCCGGAGGTAGAGAATAGGTAAATTTATAACTTGATATATCTCAAATAAGCTGTCCCTGTCCAGTAACGGTATAGACACTACATCCATTAATTTGCTATCCTCAAACAAAGTTATACAACCCAGGGCACTATAATATTTCCACAATTCCTTAAAGGAGTCCACCGGTAACCTCAAATAGTGAGGTAACTCAGTTTGTAACTTAATTAATAATTATTCTTTTCTTCTACCTTCGGTCCAGTTGTTTTTTTAATTAAACGAATATCTCAACATGTTGGAATATCGTACGTTCGTTATCCCACTCAGTTGCCACTTCATCTTTTTCGATCTCACTTGATTCCTCTCCCGATTCTGGGAGTTTCAAGCGACAATCCTGGATTTCGTCACTATGGTTCTTCTTTGCTTCTGTTTGAGGTAAGTTTGACTCAAACTTTGATCTGTTCTCTTCTCTGTTGTCTGCCCATTTGAACCTTTCCTCAAGTCAGGGGTTACTTCTGGTTCAACTTCTGACCTATTCTCTTTTCTCACCCGTTTCTTGGAGCGAGAGGGATAGTTCGTCTTCTTCCTCCCTCTCGCTTGACTCACTCTTCATAGAGTTCTCGTCTGTCTCCATTATCTTACTATTGGGCTTCCACCCGACCTTTCTTGCTTTATTCACTTTTAGAAATCTAACTTCTTTCCTCGGTACTCACCTGCCTTTTGCTTATACTAATAGTACGCTTCTATCTTTTACCATCAAGGCAGGGGGCTTAATCTCCAGTCTAGCCTCATGACACTGAAGCCAATCTTGTTCCAAAATCGCCTCTTCTCTCAAACCTGAGGCTACATAAAACCTCTGGACGCTGCTCGTCTCCTTTACTTCTATCGAGAGATTCACCATCCCCTTTATCTTCATCATGGTTCCTGCCGCTTGAGTAACTTCAATGTCTGCTACCTTCAAGCTACCCTTATATTTCAAGCGCTCATAATCTTCCTGATTCAGCATCGAGACCTCTAACCCTGTATCTATTACGGTTCTTACTACTGATCCTCCCATATATCTCAAAATGAGGTCCTTCTCTCTCTACATGGAACACGCTAGCAGTCTTTTCGTCTCCTAGTACCTTGGATCTCACGCCAAACGGCCATGGGTAATCCACATAGGGATATCCAGGATCATTCACATAGGGATTCCACTTTGGCTACTTCGACCTGGGTGACCGAGAGTGGACCCTACTCATTTCACTCGTCCTACTTCACCGAGAACAGCTTCTTTTCAGGTGATCTGGTCTTTCACAATACCAGCACCTCATAGGGCAATTTGCTGCAAAATAACCCTCATTGCCACATACCCAGCGCCTCTTTCTAGTTGTTCTGACAAGGGCCATCCTCCCACTTACTACTGGGAGGTCCCTCCTTTTCAGGTTCCTTTTTTATTCTATATGGTGGGGAGCCCCTGTCAAGCCCACATCATCTAGCTCTGTATCTCTTTTCACAACACCTTCCATAGGTGTTGATATCATTGAAGTCGGGCTGCCTTCCCCGCTTCGTCGAACACATCATCGCCCTGTGGGCGCGAAGGCCACAGGTCCAGCAAACCAAGCTGTATCTACCCGAAGTGGGTTCGTAAAATTTATCCCTTCTTCCAGAATCTCCTTCCCTAAACGTTTCACTTTCTATCGAGGATCGTAAAAAACTAACTTTAAGACTCGAATTTTTGTTCCTGGCCTTCCGCCAGACTCCAGACACCGCAGCCGACAAATTCAGGGGGCCTTCCTTTAATTCATCGTATCGAATACGCTCCTCCCTGAGTGCTTCTACGTACAAATCGGCTAACTGCATTTGCCTGCACCTTCACGGGGAATGCTATTTCGGCCAGCTTCTCGGCTCAAGTCCCCAAATCTCCGAGGTTCTCATCTTTCAACTGAGGTAGTCTGATGAGTCTCCTTATCGTTTCTATTGCCACCCCTTCATTGGCAAACTCTATCACGTATCTCTTCTCTATTTCTCTCCAGGGTATCTACAGATTCCCTTACAGGGGCTGCCCTATAAACTCTGAGGCCTTCACCGCTGCCAGATCCCAAGCCATGTATACGGTCTCACGGTCCGTAAGCCAGAAAACAACTTGGGGAAAAAGGACTGCAAACAGCCAATCCTTCAATTCCTCTGGGTCCTCTCTGAACATTGATACCTGGGGTCACCCAAATATCTCTCTCAGATCGGAAATGATCTGCTGCTTTTCCACTTTTTCTTCTACTTCTTCCCTATCTGATCCCACCGATTCACGGTCTGCCATGCTAACTTATCGACTATGTAGAAAACTCTGAAAATTCGATAAGAAACAAGAATTCCTTTCGGTGAACGCAACCACAAATCGGGAATTGAAAGGAATAACCGAAGTGTGTGTTACCAGATGCTGCTAACTTGTCGTCGCTTGTTCTTGTTGAGTTGTTACCGCTTGTTTCTTGTCAGCTTCGTTTCGCGTTCTTGTCGACTTGATTTGTTGTCACTTGCTCTCGTCGGCTTTACTTGTTTTCATCGATTTTGTTGCTCGTTCTCGTTGGCTTCGTCGCGCGTTCTTGTCTACTTTATTTGTTTCCACCTTTAGATCCAATCCTGGTCGAAACAGCACCAAATATAACATGATCCCTGACGCATCCATTAAAACTTCCTTACCTTGGCTAATTCTACCCACGCTGTGTTGTTGATCTCAGAATATCCAAACCAGGACCACTTATTATCACTTGACGAGGATGATCATACTTTGAGGGATCGGTATATGATAAAAAACTAGATTAAAGACCGTAACGACACGGTGTAGATTTATATATATATTTATATATATCGAATAATAACAAGATTACAAGCAAGTCAAAACTTGTGACACTCAACAGTTGGCTGGTATTTAGTAGAATATTCGTGTTATATTACTTCTACGGGACGATCAGTTGGTTGATTTTGGACTACTCCTCTATCCCGTCTTCTTTCTCTTATTTTTAGCAGCATGCGAGTTTTTCAAGCTGATCATATTATTCAAACCATCTTCAAATCCCTTCCCCCAAATTATCTCCTCCGAAACATGGGGCCCGACTCGCTAATTCGTCTTTTCATTCTAATTTTGTTAAATAAGCACTCCAGCTTGGTGGTAAGGTTAGGTAATGGGGTTCTATTTCCACCTCCTTATATATGTGACTTACTATCTTTACATATAAGCAATATCATTTAATATTTCAACTTCCAGAGAAAGGAGAGAAATATTCACTCCCTGTTATTGTCCGCCTGCTCTTATAAACTGTCCCCGTAACCCAGTACACAGGAAAAATTGTCATTTTCGACCTAGAGTCACACATCGTCAAAATCCATTGACAGATGTTGTGACTGGAATTCTTTCAGCAAAAGGATTTTGCCCCCAGTGAATGCTTGTATCTGTATTTTCCACCTTTCGGTTACTTTTCCCGACTATAATAATTATATTCTCCAATTTTAGAGACATCTTTTCTTTAAAATGAATACCAGCCATCTGAAAATAAGGTTACATAAGTAGTGATTCTGATGCAACCGGAAGTTGAAGTGATGATGTATTTTGTATTGATGAGCAGCATCAACTGATAAATCTAAAACCAAAATTACTGTAAAATCTTGAAATACCGAAAATGATTTTAAACTTAAAATCCCCTCATGGTGTTTCTTTTTTCTCATTTTTAGAATTAATTCGAAATAGTTTGTGCGCATATTTTTGCTCTTTTTTTCAAGTATCACAACAGTTTCTTCTTCTTCTTCTTCTTCTTCTTCTTCTTCTTCTTCTTCTTCTTCTTCTTCTTCTACTACTACTACTACTACTACCACTGCTACTACTACTACAGCTTTCCGTATGCTTATCTATGTCTTCTTCCTTTTCCCTTCCACCTTCTTTATTTCATTTGCTTCTTTTCTTCTTTCTTTTCTTTATGATTTATTCTTTATACAATCTCAACTAATTTTTTATCGGTAAACTCTTTTCTATGAATTCTAATTTTTCTTCGTCTAGTCTTCTTGTTAAACAAATTATCAAATTTATCGTCCTCAATTTATTCGTGGTTTTCTATTCTTCCTTTCCATACCTCTAAATTTAACATCATGTTTCAAACTTGTTCTTTCATTATTATTATTATTATTATTATTATTATTATTATATGACTCCATTTCCGTTTAATTCATCTGGTTGTACTCAACCGGAAATCATTTCTCCAGTTCCGGTTATCATTCCAGACTATTGTTCTTTTCTCTTATTGCAAACATCATACTTTTACAAATACTGTACTGTTTCATTCGTTTACATATGTATTATCCCTTCTTTATTTTCCCTCTTTATTCCTTATTATCATTGGATTTGACCAGCTTCGATTTGTCAGGACGAGATCAGAAAAATAAAGGTATCTGATAGTTACTAATTGTAACGCATATTCATGACTAACTAATATAAACCAATGAAACATTCGGAATTAATTGATCGTGCAACCAGTACTACGATCGTTTTCAACTTATAAAAGTTTTCCTTTAAGAAAGATTTTCAGGGAAATAGGTTTCCCAATTCCAGTAGCTGTTATAGCTCTTTACAGTGTTGGTGGGAGTTTCCTTTATAATCTTTTATTTGAAGTAGTGAGTGATATTAACATCTTCATTATGGCATCATTTTCTCTGTTATATCCATTTCAGTGGTTGCTGCTGTTGAAAGTCCTCATGTTATGTGGATTATGTTATTTGGTACAGTTATTTGTTTGCGATTCTGTAACACCAGTTCACAAAATTAAATTCAGAGGCATTTTAACTATTGATCTTAGAATGCTGTTGTATACAGCGGAGTTTTTAGATAATTTCCAACGGTTTCGACGCTATGCACGATATGCATATGAAAGTTTCAATCTAAAGAGTCTGTTTATGAACATGGTTCGAGATTAATTTTTAACTGTATCTTTCCTGGGCGTGATACTTTCCCCGTCCTCTACATCCCTTCATGAACATAGATGCAATGTGCGTTTACTACAGTCTCACATGATCAAATACTTGACAAGCAATTGTGAGTTACTGAGCAGAATATTTACTGTAGCTCATCTCAATGAACCAAGACAAAACACATGCATATCAACACCTACAGCCATTTAAGGCCAGAATCCATGGGATGTATATCTGTTGTGGCATAATGACATCTATTATTATTATTATTATTATTATTATTATTGCAGGTCTTTAGACAATTGTTCCTCCCGCCCATTAACATGGATCAGACTTCTCTCCCTGAAAACGAAACAGTGCGCCTCCTCGGATTAACTCTCACACCAGACCTCAAGTGGAATAACTATATAGAATCCATAGCTAAATCCGCTGCTAAGAAAGTCGGTTCTCTGTATTTCCCGTCCCAAACAATCCTGTACATATACAAGCTACCATCCGCCCGTGCATTGAGTATTACTGTCATATCTGGTCCGGTGCTCCTGCTATTCACTTAAGTGTCATCGACCGAATCTAACGGAGAATCTGTAATGTGATCGTTCCCGACTTGACAGCTGGGATACAGTCGCTTTCTCAGCGACGCAGTGTGGCTTCCTAGTGTCTCTTCTACCAATACTTTCTCGGCTTCTGCTCCGATGAACTTAGCTCACTGGTACCCCCTATATACAAATTTCTTCGAGCCACAAGATTAGCAATTCGGTCTCACCCTTTTACTGTGAAGCCAATAAATTGTAAACGCAAATTCTACTCCAGCAGCTTCTTTTCTCGCACTTCCCGCCTGTGGAATTCGCTTCCGCATACTTACTTTTCTGACAGTTACACTCTTCAAGAATTTAAATGTAAAGTCAATAGTCATCTCCTGTCACACTAACTTGCATCCTCTCTCTCATGCTTTTCTACATCCACCCCACTCTCATCAGTATTCTCTTCCTTCTCCTACTCTCTTTCTGACACTCTCTGCAACCTCTCACTCCTCATAACATTCCTCCTCGTCCACCCCACTCTCATCAGTAATCTCTTCACTCTCCTATTCTCTTTCTGACACCCCCTGCAACCTCTCACTCTTCATAACATTCCTCCTATGTAACCCCCTGCACAACAGTGGCAGTTGCTTGAGGCGACACGATTAAAATAAATAAGTATTAAATTTTCATTGATTAACTGATTGATGAGTTTCTACTGCTTTTCAACCTGTTGCGGGTTATACAAAACCAGAATATGTATTTAGATTATAAAAAACTATTAGCAAATTATAATGATTTAATGATAAAGTTTTATTGATTAACCCATAGCGGGAGAGAGAAGAGGTGGATTCATAAATTTTACAAGGATATTTGTACGTAAGTAACGAACTCGACAAGAATTAGAACTTTTTTGCGCGCGTAAGTGAATATAATGAACACAACGACAATTGAAAATAGGCTTTCTGTGATTTTTGTATTTTTTGCGCATAAGCGATTATAACGAACGCAACGTGAATTAGGAAGCAAGTCTGTTTTTATGAGTGGAAGTGAAAATAACGAACCGAAACTGAATTGGAATTAGACTCGTAGGTTTTATGCGCATGAGTGAATGTAACAAAACCAATGTGATATTTTAACTAAACAATGTGATTCAGAACTTGACGTAAGTAAATATAAAACAACGAGAACTGGAACTAGTCTCTTGCGTTATATGCGCGTGAGTGAATATATCGTACACAATGTGAATTGGAACTCGACACTGCGCGCTAGTGATTATAACGAACACAACGTTAATTAGATAATAACACTCTGGCCTCATGCACCGAGGTGAATATAACGCTCCCAATTTGAAATGAAATGAAACTCTCTGATATTATGCGCGTAAATAATTATTAAGAACACTAGATGACTCTACGGTTTTATGCATGTAAATGAATATAACAAACACAATGTAAATTACAACAAGACATTCTAGATCGATGCTCATCAGTGAATATAACGAACACAATGTAAATTACAACAAGACATTCTAGATCGATGCTCATCAGTGAATATAACGAACACAATGTAAATTACAACAAGACATTCTAGATCGATGCTCATCAGTGAATATAACGAACACAACATCCATTCGAAATTGATTCTCTTGTTTTGTGCACTGAAATGAACACAACATGAATTAGAACTAGACACTAGTTGGTTCAGTGGATATCGCTCGGAACGAGAAATTGGGTAGCCGAGTTCGAATTCCAGTTGAATTCCTCGAATTCACTTACGCGCAAATACTCTTGGGAAAGGTATTAATACGTCTATTCCCTCCAATTATGGGTTAAATAACAGGAGAGATTGGAATCTATAGCCTTGGTCAGCAACCAGTCTACCGCAGAAAGCAGTGGCAAACTACTGCGTGATAATCTTCTGCCATGTCTGTTTCGAGACATGATCGCCTAAGCGTGTATCACGTATGGCACTTAACTGACTGAGAATATGATGAACACAGCGTGAATTGCAACTTGACTTTCTGACACGTTAATATAACTAGCTCAACGTGAACAGGAACTCGACTCTGGCGTATGTGAATATAACGAACACAATGTAAATTAAAACTCGAATCTCTGCTTTTATGCACGTAAAGGAATAAAATACACACAACGTAATTTGTTACTCGACTCTCTGGTTTGGTACGCGTAAGTGAACATAGCGAAGCCAACATTGATTTGAATACAACTCTATGGTTTTTTGCTCGTAAGTGAGCATCACGAATGCAATGTGAATTAGAACTAGAATCTCTGGTTTTATGCGTCTAAATAAATAAATAAATATACTGAACACAACAAGAATTGGAACTTGGCTTTTTAGGCGAACATGTGAAAATAACGAACACAAAGGGAATAGTAACTGTTCCCTATGTTCCTTTACTCGCAAGTCAATATAAAGAATCATGCGTGAATGGGAATTCAACTCTGATTTTATGCACGTAAGTAAATATAACGAAGACAACGAGAATTGTTATTCGACTCCGGATTTATGTGCGTATGTGAATATGTGCGTTGTGGTACAGTGGATATCGGCTCGGAACGAGAAACCGGGGAGCCGAGTTCAAATTCCAGTTGAATCCATTGTATTCACTTACGCGCAAATACCCTTGGGAAAGGTATTAATCCGTCTATTCCTTCCAGTTATGGGTTAAATAGCAGGACAGATTGGGTTCTATAGCCTTGGTCGGCAACCAGTCTACCGCAGAAAGCAATGGCAACCGACTGCGGGATAATCTTCTGCCCAGTCAGTCATGTCTCTTTCGAGACATGATCGCTCAAGCGTGTATCACGTATGGCACTTAACTGACTGATAGGTTCTGATCTGGCGGCTCGACTGCAGCCACTTCCCCATCGTCGAAATGTGGCCTCCCTTTGTCTGTTCTATAAATACTTTCATGGCTTCTGCTCTGACGAACTTAAGTCACTGATGCCTCCTCAACAGGTGTTTACTCGTGCAACCAGACTGGCAACTGGGTCCCACCCATTTACAGTCAGGTTAGCCAAATGCAGACGACAATTCTACTCCTGCAGCTTCTTCTCTCGCAGTTCCCGCCTGTGGAACTCGCTCCCGTATTCTTGCTTTCCTGACGGCTACAACCTCCAGAAATTTAAATGCAAAGTCAATACTCATCTACCAACCACTGGACTCTAGCTCTCTCCCCACCTCTGTATAACCCTCCCTTTCTCTCCACCTATGTATCTGTCATCGCACCTGCTTTCTCAGTTTTCTATTGTTCCTTTCTACCTAGTTTGTACTCCTCACTCTTTTCTAATTAATCTTTTTACATTTATGTAGCCCCCTGCACATTAGTGGCGTTTCCGCCTTGCTCGGGGTGAAATGATTAAAAAAAAAAACAAAAAAAAAAACGGAGTTTGGAACGCAACTCACTGTTTTTATGTGCCTATGTAAATATTACGAAGACAACATGAATCTGTTTTTTGCGCATAAATCAATATGACAAAAAAGTGAATTGGGTTTCAAATCTCTAGTTTTATTCGACAGTTAATTTTATGCCTGTAAGTGAATATATCGAACGTGAATTGAATATCGACTCTTCGTCACTAAGTGCGTAAGTGAATATAAAGAAAACACAGTATGAATCGGAAATAGATTTTCGTTTTACGCGCGGAAGTTAATATAACGAACGCCCGTTTTATGCAGTAAGAGAATAAAACTAAACAAGTGAATGCACTTAAATGAAAACAACGAACACAACGTGAATTGATAACGTGACTCTGAATCTTAGTGCGTATGTGAATATAACGAACACAAACCTTGACCCTCTGAATTTCAGTTAATATGTGAATATAAAAACACAACGTGAATTGACACCTTGAATCTGAATTTTAGTACGTATGTGAATATAATGAACACAACGTGAATTGGAACCTTGAGCCTCTGAATTTGAGTTCATATGTGAATATATGAACTCAATGTGAACTGAACTTTGACTTTCTGGATTTCAGTGCGTATGTGTATGTAACGAACATAACGTGGGTTAAAAACTTGACACTCTTAATTTCAATGCGTAGGTGAATATAACGAACTCAACGAACCTCAACGTGAATTAGAAATTTACTCTCTAGCTACATGCGCATAAATGAGTATAACTAACAAACCTAACTTGAACTCGACTTTTTGCTTTATGCTTGTAATTGGACATAACGAACACAATACGAATTTGAAATCGAGACTTTGGTTTTATGCGCGGAAATTTATATATCGAACAAACGTGTACTCAAATTCGAATCTCAGTGCTTATGTACGTGTTTGAATATAACGAACCCAACGTTATTTTGAACTCGACTGTCTAGTTTTATGCGTTTCATTGAATATAACGAACGCAACGTGTATTGGACGTTGTGGTTTGGATGCGCGCAACTGAATATTCCGAACTCATTGCGAATTCGAATACGATTTTCTGTTTTTATCCGCGCATGTTTATATATAACGTGTATTGTAATTCAACTCTCCGGTTTATGCGCGTAAGTGAATATAAGAATTACAACGTGAATTAGAAGTCGACACTCCGATTTTATACCAGTAATTAGGATTGGAATTAGATTATCTGGTTATATGCACGTAAGTAAACATTATCTGGTTATATGCACGTAAGTAAACATTATCTGGTTATATGCACGTAAGTAAACATTATCTGGTTATATGCACGTAAGTAAACATTATCTGGTTATATGCACGTAAGTAAACATTATCTGGTTGTATGCACGTAAGTAAACATTATCTGGTTATATGCACGTAAGTAAATATTATCTGGTTATATGCACGTAAGTAAACATTATCTGGTTATATGCACGTAAGTAAACATTATCTGGTTATATGCACGTAAGTAAACATTATCTGGTTATATGCACGTAAGTAAACATTATCTGGTTATATGCACGTAAGTAAATATTATCTGGTTATATGCACGTAAGTAAATATTATCTGGTTATATACACGTAAGTAAACATTATCTGGTTGTATGCACGTAAGTAAACATTATCTGGTTATATGCACGTAAGTAAATATTATCTGGTTATATGCACGTAAGTAAACATTATCTGGTTATATGCACGTAAGAAAACATTATCTGGTTATATGCACGTAAGAAAACATTATCTGGTTATATGCACGTAAGAAAACATTATCTGGTTATATGCACGTAAGTAAATATTATCTGGTTATATGCACGTAAGTAAACATTATCTGGTTATATACACGTAAGTAAACATTATCTGGTTATATGCACGTAAGTAAACATTATCTGGTTATATGCACGTAAGAAAACATTATCTGGTTATATGCACGTAAGTAAACATTATCTGGTTATATGCACGTAAGTAAATATTATCTGGTTATATGCACGTAAGTAAACATTATCTGGTTATATACACGTAAGTAAACATTATCTGGTTATATGCACGTAAGTAAACATTATCTGGTTATATGCACGTAAGTAAACATTATCTGGTTATATGCACGTAAATAAATATTATCTGGTTATATGCACGTAAGTAAACATTATCTGGTTATATGCACGTAAGTAAACATTATCTGGTTATATGCACGTAAGTAAATATTATCTGGTTATATGCACGTAAGTAAATATTATCTGGTTATATGCACGTAAAGTAAATATAACTAAGCCAAAAGTGAATTTGAATTTGAATTTGAACACGCCTTTGTAATTATATATACGTAAGTGAATATAAAAAAAGAACAACTTAAATTAGAACTCGACTCTTCATGCGCGGGTGAGAATATAACGAACACTACGTAAATTTTAACTCGTCTTTTTGTTTTCTCTGCGCGTAAGTCGACAAAGTGAATTGGAACTCGATTCTCTGTTTTTATGCCCGTAAGTGAGTATAACAAATTCATCGTGAATTGGACATCGATTCTGTTTTAATGCACATAAGTAATTGTAATAAACACAACGTGAATTGATACATTGGAATCTGCAAATATAACGAACACGATCCTATGTGAATATAACGTTCCCAATATGAATTAAAAGGGCACTCCTTGGTATTCTGTGCGTATATGAATATAACGAACCCAATGTTAACTGGAACACGAATTTCTGGTCTTGTGTCTGTGTGTTAATATAATACAACGTGAATTGTTACTCGAGTCTCTAATTTTATGCGCGTAAATTAATATAACGAACACAATGTGAGTAGAAATTCACCTGTCTGGTTTTTGTGTATAAGCGAATATAAAGAAATCAACTGGAATTTGAATTCGACTCTCCACTTTTTCGCGCGTTATTTAAACTTATTTATAAATGGAACTTTTGTGTGTGTGTGTGTGTGTGTGTGTGTGTGTGTGTGTGTGTGTGTCCGTTACCTATAGACTCCGAAACGGCTGAACCGATTTTCTTGAAAATTTACACAGTTGTATACTATAAGCGTCTGCGAGTGTTCTTAACTAGGCTTTGTGTCGAGGTACCCCCGATAAAAATCAAAAATCGAAAAAATCAGGCTATAGAAGGAGTGGTCCGATTTTAATCAAATTTGATACACTCATAGACAAAGACATAAGAAAAGATATTCAGAAGTTTCAAGGTGGCAGTTCTTACAATAGTGCAGAAAATTTGATATCGATACCAGGAAATCAAAATTAGAACTCACTCTCCAGCTTTATGTACGGATGTGAATATAACGAACACGAAGTGATTTGCAACTCGATTTTCTTGGCATAAGTTAATATAAAAAACCTAGCGGGGTCCATGCGGCAGCAAGGTCTCTGATTAGGAGATTGTAAGGAGCATGGAACTACCTCTTAATTGATGTTGTTCCCAGGTCTACCCTGACCCGGAGTGGTAGCACCTGTCTCAGCTGTGGATAAATAGTTAACTCCCAAACTAGGGTCAAAACACTATGAAAGTATAAAAATACACTTTTATATGAAATATATGCATAAAAATAAATTTTTATAGAAAAATATACATTTTTGAAGGAAAAATATTTTTTATTATATATTGCGCGTAAGTTAATATAACGACCACAACGTGAATTGGAACACTACTATCGTAACGAAACCAACATTCATTTAACGAAACCAACATGAACTTTGTAACTCGCCTCTCTGATATTTTTTGAGTGGAGGGGGTTATGTAAGTGAATATAACGACCACAAGAACTAAAAATCGACTCTCTGTCTTAATGCTTGTAAATGAATATAACTAACCGAACGTGAATTAGAACTGAACAATCTGGTTTTCATCAAGTAATTAAACATAACGAATAAAACGTTAATTGGAACTCGTATTTTTTTCCGCCTAAGTGACTATAACGAACACGAAATGAATTGTAACTTGGGACTTTCCTTTTACGCAAGTAAGTGACTAAAATCAATTAGACGTGAATTCATTTGCGAATCTCAGTTTTTATACGCATAAATGATTATAACAAATGTGAAGTAAATTTGGACTCTTTTGTTTTTGTGCATAAGTAAATACAACGAACCCAACGTGAATAAGAACTGGAGTCTCGTTTTATGCATACAACATGCATTCGAGCTCGATTGTCTGTTTTTATGCGCGGATGTGAATTGAATAAAAACAGCATGAATTCTGACTTGGATCTCCTGTTTATGTACGGGAATATAACACACACAACGTGAATTGGATCTCAACTCAATGGTTTTATACTTTAAAGTTAATGTATAGAACTGAACGATAATGAGAAAGAGACTCTCTTGTTTTAAATGAATAAGAGAATATAATGAACACAACGTGAATTGTAACTCAAGATTCTGTGTTTACGCTCGTAAGTAAATAGATACTCGACTGTTTGGCTTTATGCGCGAAAGGGAATATAACTCACGCAACATGAATTGAAACTGAGATCTCCGTTTTGTGCGTGTAATTGAATATAACTAACACAACGTGAATGGAAACTCGTCACTCTGATTTTTCTTTCTTTCTTTCTTTTTTTTTTTTTTTTTTTTTTTTTTTTTGCCCGTAAGTGAATATAATGAACTCAACGTAAATTGGAATTCGACTCTTTGGTTTCAAGCGCCTAAGTGAATATAACGAACACATCGTGCAGTTTTTATGGGTGATTGTGAATATAATAAACACAACGTGAATTGTAACTAGACTTTTCTGTGTAATATATTTTGTGACCCACAGAATATAATTGCGGTAAAAAGCAGGAATGCAGGCTGGCAAACAAAAGTGTGTTTACATTAAGGAAATATAAAACAATGGCAGAAGAATGCAGAGACAAATGACAAATAAAACGTGAGTTTGCATCAAAGGCGGTAGTTTTAAGGTCAGGAAATATAAAACAATGGTAGAGGAATGCGGGCAGTAGCAAACTAAAAGTCTGTTTACATTAAAGAAATCTACTTGTATTTTGGTGAGTGAACAGAAATATGATTTGGCGTTAGGAACAATGACAAACAATGTGTGTCTGTGTTCAATGTTGGAAAATGTAAACCATGGAAAGACAGAAATGTGATGACGTCAAGAGGCAACTGGCCAAAAGTAATAATCGGCGAAAGTGGTTAGTCGGTGTGCCTACCCAGAGATCACGCAAGTGGATGAATCTTAGCTTATATAAAATCGGGTTTTTCCGGGTCAAGAACAGAACAGCCAGAGGACTCGAAGAGAACGCAAGAAAGATAACTCCAGCCAGCCGACTTCTTCGTATATGCGTACTGATAGCCAGATTCTCTCTGGCTATCACTCCTACACAACTGTTGCCGATGGGAATAAAAATATAAGTTAATATTTTTATACATTGTTCTCTGTTGTCGTTTATCCGTCAAGACGATTGTTGTCCAGCAGCAGAAAGAATATATAATATATACAATTTAATATATAACAACTATTCGTAAGGAAATATAATATACCAAACGTGAAGGGGAACTCGTCTCTTTGGTTTTATACCCGTATGTGAACAGAACGAATGTTACTTGAATTGGAATTCGACACTGGTTTTGTAAGTAGAATTGAACTTTGTGTTCGTTATACTGATTATAACGAATACAAAGTTTAATTAGAATTCGACTCTAGTTTTATCCGCGTAAATGAAGATAATGAACACAACGTGAATTAGAAATCGGTTTTCAGTTTTGGTTGATCTGACATTTTCCATAAATTAATTTCCAATTTTGTTGTTCACGTTCCAGAAGTTGTTGTTTTTCTATCTTTCTGTTCAAATTTAAAATCTCGGCCAACGGCTCGATTTAACGTTTCAGTCTATATTTGACTGCTTTTCTTTTCTTTACGATTAAATCCGTTTCATATCTCGCATAATCCGTTTTACATCTCGCATTTCAATTCCCGAATGTGCGTTGTAGTGCAGCTGATATCTGATTGGAACGAGAAATTAGAGAGCTGAGTTCGAATTCTAGTTGAATTCTTTGCATTCACTTACGCGCAAATACTCTTTGGAAAGGTATTAATCCGTCGCTTATCCCTCTAACTATGGGTTAAATAGCAGGATATATTGGGTTTTATAGCCTTGATTGACAACCGGTCTATTATGTCACTATCTTCACCCAATCGTCTGTCTTTCATATGACAATAAGATTTGAATTTTTGTTTTGATTTTAATGTAGTTGACCTTTTGCGCCAATAATATCTAGAGACGATCTGCTCTTGGAAAAGTATGGATAGAATTTTTTTCTCCTGTCTATAGATTAAATAACAGGATCGGCTGAGCATCCTAGCATTGGATGCCAGTCAGTCTAGTGGAAGGGCAACTCTGATTTCAAAACTTTGTAGTGGAAAACCATTCCACTATCTTTACTTAGAAGTCAAGACAATTTACAAATAATAACGCCAGCAATATATGGGGAGCCATGCTTGCTTACGTCCTGAATGCACATAGCATTAAAAACGTATTTGGTATATCGTGCTTGAAATTAAGTGACAGCAAGTCCGTGTCAAAAAATTTATGCTTCGTTTATATAATACTATTCAGGTCATCCTCGACTTATGGGCACCACTTGTTACGTCCGATAGATTGAATATATCAACCTCTAATTAGTTTTGCAATCTTTTTGTCTTTCTTTAAACATTACTGTCTTTTTATAATTGTTAGAGTTTCTTTACGTTTCATGCCATTTGTATCACATTTCTGGACATATTATTCTTACGTTCGTCCCTTTTCAGTCAAACACTGCATACAGTTGTCTTAATATTTGCTGAATATACAAAAAAAATTACTAAAAACATGCAAAAACCAGAACATTTTTTAGTTACAAAACGTACCAAAATACATACAAATACATAACATCTTATCAAACGTACTTTTTGGGAAAGTGTGCTGTACCGAGGTTAACCTAACACTGGGCTTGATGCGCATGTGGGAACACTAGCGTTGTTGGCAGCTGAAGCGAAAATTATCGTACACCTTCTTTTCCTATGTGCTGTGCCCATCAAGACGTAGGCGATCATTGCCTTCCACATATTCCTATACATTGTAGTTCTTGACACCCCCTTCTCTTGTTACCTCTTCTAAAACCTACTCTGCCATCCATTTGCTCAATCCCATCAGGTATGTCATGCGTTGCTTTCCCCTGTCTCTCTTTCCTTCTATCTGTCCTGTGAGTATCAGATTCTCCAAGCATTCCTTTATTACATGTTCTAAAACTTCATTTGTCTTTTCCTGATGTTAAGTATCAGTCTCCTTATCGCACACCAAATAGGAAAACCTCACGCTGCCAAACGCGGAGCAGTCGTGCGCAGACGGCTAGACATACAAATTCGCGGTCGTAGCCGTAATGTCTCACTGTCTTAAGTCTCAGATTTTACAATGATCGTAAAGTATAAGTATTTGCTAATTTCTTTTTATTTACAAACAAGAAATAATTTCACAAAATCAAATGCTTGTTTCTGGGTAGAGATGACTCTTAACCCAATATTTGGCCATCATGTTGTTCTATTCTTTTAATGAGTTTATGACGCTGGGAAATTAGTCGTCAAAACATTTCATCCCGGATTGAAATATACTATATATATACAAACTTGTTTCGCTGTATCACAACTCATCAATGTAGCTAGAAATCCACTTGCTTCCAGCCGGGAACGAAACGGCTAAGAGGTGGTATGCTGACATTAAACGTGGTTGTACAGACACGGCAAATCGGCAGTTGTCCCGAAAACACCAAACAAATCCACAAAATCTTTTTAGCCGATCGTAATTTGAAGTTGCGTGACATAGCAGAGGAGTAGAACATATCACAAGGCATGAACATTTGTCAATGAGAAAGCTGTGATCAAAGTGAGTGCCACGTTTGTTTAGAATCCATCAAAAACAACAACGCGTTGACGATTAAGAGCATTATTTTCAACGGTTTCAACACAACAAGAAGGGGTTTTAAGTAAATATGTAACAATGGATGAAACAAGGATCCCTCAATTCACTCCAGAATCAAATTGACAGTCAGCAAGTGAAAGCCGTCCAAAGCGACCAAAGATGTAGATATCAGCAGGTAAGTGTTTGGCTTCTGTATTTTGGGATGCGAAAGGTATTTTATTCATCGATTACTTTGAGCAAGGAAAAACGATTAATAGCGAATATTATATAGCATTATTGTCGCGTTTGAAGAAAGAAAGAAAGAAAGAAATAGCCAAAAACAGCCACAAATTAAGAAAAAGTGATCTTTCACCAAAACAACGCACCATGTCACTAGTCGATAGCAACGATGGTAAGACTACATGGAATCCCACTTCGAATTGCTTCCAAATCTACCCTATTCTCCAGATCTGACCCTCAGCGACGACTGGATGTTTGCAGTCCTCAAAAGAATGCTCCATGGAAAAGGTCTTAGGCATTCGCTTGACTGCTCTATGACACTATCAGCTCTCTGTCTTCGGGTAGAGGGCGCTCTCTGCTTCCGAGCAGAGAGCACAAACCCAGTCGTGGTTCCGCCGAAGGGTAGGACCACGACTGGGGAAAAATAGACAGACATTTTTTGGCCCGGCTATATGGCCGGGATTACCCACTATAAAATGACCATGTGTCACATCTGGCCTTGCGTGGGAAGGCTAGTAAATACAGGAAAGAGATTCGGCTCCGATGAAGAGGTGACGTCATATTTTGAGGCCAAAGACAAATTGTTCTACAAAAAAGGCATCGAATTTTTAGAGAAGCGTTTGAATCAGTATATCACCCAAGAAAAAGACTATTTTGATGAATAAAGACGTATTTTGCTAAAAGTTGTTTTAATAGTTAGACCTGCGACTTATTGTGTGTGTGATGTGTTATAATATAATTTCATTAAATGCTTGCTCAATCTTTTATGCTGCGGTTTAATAGAAAAGAAAGCTAAATCAGTAAAAGTGTTAGAATTCTCTTTATTATAATAAAGACCATTGTATATATATATATATATATATATATATATGTGTGTGTGTGTGTGTGTGTGTGTGTGTGTGTGTGTGTGTGTGTGTGTGTGTGTGGGTGTGTGTGTTAAAATCTTGTATATGTTCTCCATGGTTTTTCATGAAAAGTAATGTTTTATTTACAAAAATTAGTAATAAACATGTCACTGAAAGTATTATCGCTAACCACTGCTATTTCCCATCTTTCTGGTAACATTTGAATTCTACGTCGAAAAGACGACACGCTTTTTTAAGCTAACCACGAGTTGATCCATTTTTGGCTTCTTCATAAGAATGAATGTGCTGCTCAGCAAGGCTATGTGCTATCGATCTGAATAAATAATAATCGTCTGATGAATACGGCGGATTACGTAGGACTTCCCATTTAAGTTTTTCCAAGTAGGTTTCACCCGCTTTGCAAATTGTGGCCTAGCGCTTTCGTGAAGCAAAACCCCTTTGTTTTATCTCTTCTCGTATAGCAGTCGTTTTTTCTTCAATGTTCGGCTTAAATATATCAACTGAAGTCGATAGTGATCTCTCGTGATGGTTTCGGACAGTTTGAGCAGCTCATAATGGACTACACTCAGCTGATCCCACCAAATGCAGAAGAGAATCTTTGAACCATGGATATTTGGCTTTTCCGTCGATGTTGATGCTTAGCCGGGCTTACCCACAATCCTCTACGGTTAGGGTTATTGTAGTGTATTCAATTTTCATCGCCGGTAACGATACGATGCAAAACTCTTTTTTTTATTTTCTACCGTTCGATGTCTCTCGGCTTCAAATTGTACGACACCCTATGTCCTTGCTTTTGAATTATTCCTAATGCTTCAAGCGCTTCGAAACTTTAATGATTCCGCAAGTTCAGCTTGTGCCTAACATGAGTCTTTATGAAATAATACTTCCAATTATTCATCTTCAAACTTTTTAGTGCGCCAGAGCTTTCTTCATCTCCAATATCAAAACCATTATTTTTGAGGCGTCTAAACCAATCTCTGCATGTTGTTTCCGATAGAGCGTGGTCGCCTTAAATCTCAACAAGAATTCAGTGTGCTTCAGCTGGAGATTTCTTTTGAATAAAGTAGTTTAATAAAATTCCCCGTACATACACTTTCTTTAGCACGAAAACTAACACGTTTAACGCTATGAAAAGCAAAATTGTTTACACTTCGGCAAATTGACACTCACTGAATTTCAAGCTTATTCATTGAGTAACCTTACAGTTACGTTACCGTCTGAAACTATATGCACGCAGTTCTGGGAAACACATCTGTTGGAAAACTGCGAGAACTTATTCAAGGTCCTAATATATTCCCCTCCTATCACGTTCATGGAAAAATAGAAAGTGAATAGCGAGACAGCGTCGGCTCAGTTCATCCTTTTTACTACCAGTTATTAAACGTTACTACCAATTATTAAAGATCATGCTGCGTACTGAAAAGTACCTTATTGTTTTACTTTTTTGCAATAATCATGTTGGCAAGAAGTGAAGAATATATATATATATTTACGCTCTCACATCCTGATTGAGCATTCTGGGAGAATGGTAGACTTTGAAAAACAATAGCTACTCTGGCATGTACGCATCGCTCATTCAGTAATGGATTAGAGCACTCTGGCTATTGGGCGGGTATAATGACAATATACACGCTAAAAAGTCTGCTTTCTTCTACCGAACGCCCATAGCCCAGAGGTAGAATCACCGACTGACGCCAATGCGGTCGGGTTTCAATCCTGGGTTAAAAGCAATCGGAGTCTAACCGTACTAAATGAGCTGTAATACAGCGAAACAGGTCTGTCTCCGGATGACTATATATATATATATATATATATATATATAGGCAGCATTTTTTATTGATGCATGTTTCATTAAATAATATAGACAAGTTTTGTTGATTTATATTATGTAAATTTTTTTCATATAGTCTGATCTCTTAATAGCATTATCGTTGAACCTGGAAAGAAAATCACAATATTAACATGTTTTTATTTAATCCTTTCTGAGCTTTTGGCTTACATCAGCCGTTATCAAAGATGAAAATTGTGTTGGTTGCAACTGGCAGTTCGCGGACGAACGATAGTAGTAGTCGTTTATTTTGTTTGTGTAGAGGATTGGCGAACACGTGCGTGCATGCTGGAAGCAAAAATCGCACTACAGCTTGTAGCGTTTCACATGACCACCCGAGAGTGAGGGCGGGAAGTATTAGGTATGGAAAACCATTGGGATGATCAATCGCTTCTATTATGTATTATAAGCATTTGAAAATGTGTGTGAAGATTTCGTAGTTGATTTTGTTCAGATTAGGTTTCAACTGTTTTATGTATATGGCTTTGAGAATTTTTAGTTTTTGTTTATTGTTTTCGTGTTTAAGTATAGTTGTGTTTTCGACGAGGATTTCACAGAATTGTGTATGTGGCCTGGTATGTTGTTTTAGTTGTCTAAAGATGTTGAAATTGTCGTTTAAATGTAGTGTCAAGCGTCGTGAGAGCGAGTTTGTAGTGTGACCAGCATAAATATTATTTAATCAGGATTAACTGGAAAAGGATTGACTGGAAAAGGTTTCAATAGATTCATTGAAAGGATTTCTAGTATCCTGTACCTTAAAGATACACAAAAAAATGTACTCACAGGTAAAGCTCACACATTACGAAAAGCTTTATCTGTGTAAAATGTGTGGTCTTCTGATTTTTTTACAAGAATGATCGGTGAAAAATAGCATAAAGTTCTGGTTGGGACCTGGAAGGAAATCTTTTTACAGCAGAAATTAACGAAAATAATAATAATAATAATAATAATAATAATAATAATAATCAGAAATGAAAATGAAGTCTTATCAAATAAAGAAAAAATAAAGCAAAAAATCCAACTGAAGGCTCAAAGAATAAGACGCTATGAGAAAAGAGCAAGATTTTACAGACAAAACAAGATTTTTCAAACTGATACAAAGAGGTTTTACAGGGAAATAGGTAAAAAAAAGAATTGAAGTGACAGTCCCCCCCCCCAGAATGGAAGAAGTCACACAGTTCTGGGAAAAGATATGGGCTTGCCCTAAAGAACATAGCAAGGAAGTACATTGGATTGCGCAAGAGATAGAACGAATGAAAAATAAACCAGAACAGACATGGTCTGGAATTACAGAAGATGATGTTAAATTTGCACTAAAAAAAGCACATAATTGGAAATTCCCAGGTATAGATAAAATTCCTAACTTTTGGCTATATGATTTAAATACAGCACATAAAAAACTAGCCAAAGAACTTCAAGAAATGGTTGACGATCCCACTAAAATTCCTGCATGGATGACCAAAGGAATTACATTTCTTCTCCCCAAGAATGGTGACACAAACAACCCGAAAAACTACAGACCAATTACATGTCTTCCGACAACATATAAACTATTAACATCTATTTTAACAAAACAGACATATTTATTCTTAGAAAGAAATGACATGATACCGCTTGAACAAAAAGGGTGCAAACGTGGCTGTTATGGTTGTAAAGACCAATTGCTAATTAACAAAATGATCCTGGAAAACTGCTACAGTACAAAGAAAAATCTTAGTACTGCCTGGATAGACTACCGAAAGGCATTCGATAGTGTGCCACATTCCTGGATTTTAAAAACTTTAAATATATACAAGATATCGCCCGTCATCATCAATTTCATCAAACAGTGCATGTCTATATGGAAAACAACCCTTTACCTCAATCATATAAATGGAACCTATAAGTCTATGAAATAAACATCAAAAGAGGTATATTTTAAGGTGATTCTTTATCTCCTTTACTATTCTGCATATCATTAATAGCACTAACCAGTCAACTTAATAAGACAGAATGTGGTTATAAAATAGCCCAAAAGAAAATAAGCCATCTATTTTACATGGATGACTTAAAGTTATATGCTAAGAATGATAATGAGCTGGAAGGTCTTCTGCAAACTGTAAAATGCTTCAGCGAAGACAATGTAATGAAATTTAATTTGAATAAATGTGCTAAAGCTACAGTTTTACGTGGATCAATACAAGAAACATCCTCAATTAGCTTAGACCCTGCTGTAACAATAAAAGAATTGAAACCAGAAGAAGCTTATAAATACCTAGGTGTAAATGAGAGCGAAAACATTCACCATAAAAAAATGAAAGAAATAGTGCGTAAAGAGTACTATAGAAGGCTACGAATGATATTAAAAACTGAATTAAATTCACAGAACAGAGTTATGGCCATTAATAGCCTTGCAATCCCAGTTGTCCAATATAGCTTTAACATCTTAAACTGGACTCTAAACGACATCAGGCGAATGGATGCTAAAACAAGAAAGCTTCTTTCTAAGCATAAGATGCATCATCCAAAGGCTGATGTAGACCGTCTATACATTCCCCGTAAAGAAGGTGGAAGAGCTGTTATTCAGCTGGAATTGTCATACAAGACAACAACTATTGGCTTACTAACATACATAGAAACAACAAAGGATTGGATGATACAATTAGTAAGGCAACATGAAGAAAGAAAGAAAAAATATTCAATAATAAAAGAAGGCAGTAAATACAAACAAGATTTACAGTTAGTAGATTCTGTAGAAAAGCAAAACAGAAGCCAAGAACCAACTATTGTGGCAAAAAATATGAAAATGAAAGCCAAAGATAAAGCTCTTGAACAGATGAAACAGCGCTGGCAAGACAAACCTCTGCATGGCCAATATCCAGTACGTGCCAATAAATCCAATGTTGACAAAGTTAATACTCATCGATGGTTACGTGCATCTGGATTAAAGTCTGAAACTGAAGGCTTTATTCTTGCAGCACAAGACCAAAGTCTTTTCACGAGAAACTTTCAGGCAAATATTATGCATAATAATATGGATCCAAAATGCAGGTTTTGTGATAAACACCAAGAAACAATAGACCACCTAATCTCAGGCTGTTCTGTGCTTGCCCCAAATGAATATAAAAATCGCCATGATAGAGTTGGGCAATATTTACATTGGGCAATGTGCAAACATTATGGAAAAGCTGTAAACAAACACTGGTATGAACATCACCCAGCACCGGTTACAGAAATAGAAGATGTAACCATTCTATGGGATTACACCATCTACACAGACAGAAAAATTGAAGCAAACAGGCCAGACATTATTGTTAAAAACCAGAAGGAGAAAACTTGTCTATTAATTGATATGGCTTGTCCAGCGGATTGTAACATAGCAATCAAGGAATTTGAAAAACTGTCAAAATATAAAGACCTGTAAATTGAAATAGAAAAAATGTGGAAATTGAAAACAAGTGTTGTGCCAGTGATAGTAGGTGCACTTGGAATGATAAAAAATGGAACAAAACAACACATTGAAAGAATCCCTGGAAACCTCAGCTTAAGAGATATACAAAAAATTGTCTTATTAAGTACAGCCCACACACTAAGGAAAACTTTATCTATGTAATGCTGGGGATGATAGGGAAGATAGAAAAACATGAAATGGAGCCATAACAACACGCCATTACCTGCCTTAGGTCTCCCCGCAGTCTTGGTTGGTAGTGAGACCAAAGCAGAAATCGAAATATGATGAAAAACGACATAATAATAATAATAAAAATAATAATAATAATACATTATGAAAAACTCCCCCATATATTATTTTTGTTATTATTAAGCCTTCATGTTGAAATGTAATTGTTATAATTATAATTAAAGATTACTGTTTAATTTTTTATTAATTAAGCAATATTTATACTTCATATATCATATCTGCAATCTGACTGCTCATTTCGTAACGTACGATTCTTCTTAAAGGCTCCCGTTTACGGACCTACCCAAAAATTAATTTTCCATCCGTTATTTAAATTAATACGATGTATCGCGACTTAAAACTTAAAAGAGTGAGGGAAGATGAGCTGATATACACTGGATCAACACAAAGATAAAGAAAGCTTGTAGCAAATGCTGAATCTCTAAGTCATGACACAAAAGTTAGAGAGTGAAAAATAGACCACTTAAACCAGACCGCTAAAAGGGTTGACAGCGCAGGCTGAATTGTCTTTTAACATTGTCGGCATTAAATTGTACTATCAACCTATTATAAATAAATGTAGATTCTAGCATTTAACCCAATATCTGAGCACTTAATTACATCTCGCTTAGACTTCCTTCTCTAAGGGGTGGGGATAGAAAACAGAGGGATCAGTAAGTTAACAATGTACCTCTATACATCCATGTCTCCTCTCCGATGTCTGTGGTTAAATCCATTACTTTATCATAGGGGAATATGCCCACCTATTCTCAGGTTCACACGGCTTCCCCTTTCTTTAGGCAAGCGAGAAGGGTCATACTTTGTGCCCTGTTTATTTATGGTGTTTCCGGTTTCCTTCTTCTGAAACCTTAATAAAAGTGGCTGTACAAATTTTTAAGTAATATGACTGGTTTGTGGCAGTGACTCTTCGTATTGAGGACACCGGGTTGACAATTTTGTGATTGCTGCATCTGGACTGGAAGTTATGAGATCAAACTGTTGGGTAGCGTACAAAGAGGTTGCTTTGATCAACAGTCGCACAATATCGCGGTTCTTGCCGTGAAATCCCGTGCATAAATAGATGGGCAACCCTGAGGTCACACTATGCTGCAGTCTGCGTCAATTCGCTAATATTACTTTAGACGACCCGCAGCTACTATTGTTGCTGACCTTTTTCATCTTTAAAAAATATACCATGACTAAAAGCAATAAACCAAATACAACTAAACCATCTCTGAAAAAAATACCTAAACCCCTCAACCTTCGTTTCTCTAACATTCGTTGTATTCGTATCAATTTATGCCGTGTCGAACTGTTCCTCTTAGAACATCTCACAAATTTGGCTGAAGAGATTACTGGCGACTTTGAACTAGTTTGCTGAACGATAGCAAAACCTCGGTCCCTCCTCTCTTTAATCAATTTGTAAGTATTGATAATTACTACAGATAAGGTAGATTGCTTTGTTCGAAAGTTCTCTTCCAACTCCGAACTCATCTGGAGTACCTCTGCAAGATTTGTCCCCTTGAACGGTAGCTTTACGGGGTGATACGTGCATAACTCATCACTGGTTTCTGACATCATTTCTATATTAGGCCTCCACAATGCAGGCAAATGTGATAATTTACCTGCTGTCATCCTAGATAAATGTTTTCCTGGGTTGGCTCCTATTCTCTTCAGATTTTATAACAAATTCCTCGCTGCTTCCTATTTTTCATCTTGTTTGAAGTTCTCCTCTGCAGTTCCTGTTTTTAATAACTCTGGGTAACACGCTAAATAATTAATCTCATACCTCTTTTTTTGCAAATTACTCGGGGTTCTGATTAATGACGAACTGAATAAGTATCTTGATTCGCACAAAATCCGTTTCTCTAGATCTACCCTTGACGTATTAATAACTATCACTGAAATTTTCTGTTAAACTTTATATAAGAATGGCAACTCTTGGGCTCTGGCTCTAGATATCTTGAAGGCGATCGACAGGGTTTGGTATCCTCAAGAACTGCATGGTTACGGGACGAATATTTGGCTTAATCCAATCTTTCCGAACAAATGAAGGTCGTGTTAAACGAGTACACTTTCAGATCATTTCATTCTAACACGGGTATTTCCCAGAGCATTATCCTTGGACTTACGCTGTTTCTGTTCTTTGTCTGTGATTTCACCGATGTCATCAGTTCCTAAATACGTATTTATTCATTTGAAACAACCATTTACTTCTGTCGTAGTAGCAAATTCGACAGACACAACAATGTAAACCTGGAAACTGCACTTGAAAAAGACATCCAATCAGTGGTTAACTGGGGCAAGAAATGGCTTGTAAATTTTAATGGCTTCAAAACAATCACCACAGAGAACATTTTCTGCCTGCTATTAGGTAAACTCCAAGAAAACAACACTTTACACCGACTTTGTCTGAAGTTATCTAATGAAATGAAGTGGATTAACTATATCGAACCAATCGCTATGTCTACTAAAAGGAACGTTGGTTTACAGTGTTGTGCCAGAAAAAAAACACGACAGCTATAATCCGAGGTTCAGAACAAGGGAAACACTCACCTCTTTCGAATGGGCAACTTTATGGCATCCTTCCTCCGCCCAGACTTCCATCTCTTTGGCCAATGAAAGAATTACTGGGCGCAAAACGAGAAAGAATTAATGATGTAAGAACTTGGCTAAATCAGAGGCTAGCTGTGGTTTACAAATCTGGAATGTATGTCATTATTTGTAGATGGAACACTGTCATTGAAAGAAGTAGCGATGTGAACCTGTGATATATAGTTATATCTTGATATGTGATATAATTAATTGTGTTCCATATTTCTTATATAATAAACATATTACATCACCTTTAGACTCACCATTGTATAATTATAAGCTATAATTTTGAAAGTGAACATTTTACTGAAATATACTGAGAAAAATTCCAATTTTTATTTGAAATCAACAAGATACGAACGTTAAGAAATATGAAAAGGTTAATTTAAACTAACGTCATGAATATATGAGATGAATTATAGTATAATCTATACTAAGTTTAGTGAATTTAGTTGTTGTATCGCCGAAGTGAATACGATACACAGAGAAAATGTGCCGCGGTATTATTCAACGCAATATCCGGTGCTAAGCGGATATACACAGAACACTTCAATAGTTACAATTCCAGACAAGACAAAAATTACAACAAAGAGAGGAAGGGTTTAAATCGTGATAGTCACCGAAGTTATCAGTCCGTGACACTCGAATATTATATCTCGGTTGCTACTATTCTTTACTTAAATGGGCCATTCCATCATTGAGAGTGCTGAATGGGTGTCAGCCACTCTACAACATTACTATTATTAATTACTAAGTAATTCTAGTTAAATATAATTTTCATGGTATAGGAATTATAATAAATATAACAATGAACATGAAAACAGAGTCATGTTAAATAAAAGAGAAATCTGTTTGTGAAAATTTCAATTCTGGCAGATCATAAAGTGAAATTTAAAAAGATTGAATAGCTGGATAAATATCTGCAATTTCCTTGAGAATTAAAGTAGTATGGGAAAACGTAACGATTGTGACCCTCATTACTAATCAAGAGAAATTATTCTGGAGAAAATTGCATTAATATAAGATACATTTTTAAATGAGACGAAAGCGTGAAACTATTGAAGCAAAAATACATTTTGGAATCAGCAAGACCCCGAGAAGCTTGCTGGGGTATGGGGGGGGAGAATAGACTTTCTGTCATTAGACCATCTCCAAGGGTCGACAAATGTGCTCTCTTTCGTACTTCTCCTCTTTCTGCCATGAACTTTAATATCACCAATGTGATGGTTCGCCACAATTACCTGTCTTTTGTTACTCTCGACTCTACGTTTTGCTTTTCTTTTTTCTGTTGTGTTTGATCTACAGAGTGTTAAATTCTCTAAGCTTTCTTTCCTCGTTATGACTCTAACATTTTCCAATGGAATCTTTCTGAACGTGAGCAATTGTTTCTTTGTAGCTAGTATTTAAAAATATCTTCATTCATTTTTTTCTATCGGTGGCATTCTCGAAATTCGTCGGCCGAATCATATCTCGATTATTTCAAATCCTTTCTTCAATTGTGATAAAATAATTTTTCTGTATTGGCATTGACAGCAATATAGAGACATTATACAGACATTATACATGACACAGCAGTCCGGCATTTTTTTTTTTTTTTTTTTACGTTTTTAATGTTATTCGTCGACCTCTTAATACGTTACTCAATCTATGAAAAGCATCACCCGCTATAGTTCTGCGCCTTATGGAGATGATGATGGTAAGTGGTTGTCAGGGAAGAAAATATTGAAAAACGATTATCAAGATGATAACGACAATATTCAAGGAGAATATCCGAAGAAATAAAAATGGATGAAGAGGAATAAAATTCAGATGAGGGTGATGAGTTTGAAGGTAAGAAATCGACGTTGGGGAGAAGATTGTGAAAAAAATTGTCAAAAATGGCGATTGCAAAAGAGAAAATAAAGGGATAAGATTTTTAGTAAAAGAAAAAAGATAATAAATAAATCGGCAATCAGAATTGCTGTATTGATAAGACGGCAATAAAGAGATTTAGCGAGGAATAAATGTAAAAAATAATTGAAAAAACCAAAAATATATTAGTGATGGTTGACAAGAAATAAGCAGAGGAGCATCTATTTAAAATAAATAAAGGAAGAGCGACAGAATGAAGAGATAGAGAGAATATGATCGCATTACGGTGTAAAAATGACATGTACTTATCTGCCATTTTCACAGCCTCGACAACATCACCCATCAACCACTTTTTTTCTTCACTACCCGACGTGACGCCGTAACAGTCAACTCTGCCCTGACTTTTCTTTCATCCAAAAAGTCAACTAAAGATTTCTACCGCCAATTCTATGCCTTCCACCGTGCTACCACCCCTGGAATTCTGTTAATGTAATTTTCCAGTTTTTTGTCGCTTCATTGAAACGGGGAAGCGGTCCCTGTAGCTTGAGATGGCAGAAGTCAGCTAGTGGGTCAAGTGATCCCGGGAAGAGTATATATGCCACAAATGCACTAACATCACACTCGGAAAAAACAAATAAAAAAAATAAATAAATATTATAATTATATAAAGGGCAAATAAAAATGAAGGTGGATATATTTTATTCTGATATTATGCGTGGGGCTTCCAATTATGGCGATCTGATTTTTAATTTTAATATTTGACAATTTAGGGACTTGAAATGATTTCCATGTTGTTATTTATCTTACTGAGGATCTTGGAAAATATGTGGAAATATTTATACCACCGATGGTAGAGATGATGATAAAAATAGACATTATCATTTGTACGAATAATGTGGATTATATGATTAGAGATTTTAACGCTTAAATTATTGAATAATATAAAATTAAATGCTACTCGAATAGTGCGTGCTACTCAGAACAGGATGCATGACACAATACTTCCGGTAAAACATCTTTTTGGCCAGCATGGTTTTATTAATATAATGGAAGTCTATATGAAAAAACTAGTGGAATTTTTATTTATTTATTTATTTATTTATTTATTTTTACACACACGAGAAGAAATAATTTCTTATTTCATTACTACGCGAATTTGCCATATCTGGTCAGGTGCTTCTTGCTATCCACCTAGGGGTCCTTGACAAAATCCAACGGAGAATCCGTAATGTGATAGATCCCGACTTGGCAAATCAGATAAATTCACTTTCTCACTGGCGCGATGTGGCTTCCCTGTGTCTCTTCTACAAATACTTTCATACCTTCTGCTCTGATGAACTTAGCTCACTGTTGTCCCCTATATATGACTTTACTCGATCCACAAGATTAGCAAATGATAAAGTCCCACCCTTTTGCTGTGAAACCAATAAAATGTAAACGCAAATTTTACTCCATCAGCTTCTTTTCTCGCACTTCCCGCCTGTGTAATTCCCTTCCGTTTAGTTTCCAGACAGCTAAAATCTCCAAGAATTTAAATGTAAAGTCAATAGTCATCTCCTATCTCACTAACCTGCATCCTCTCCCTTTCTCTGTCTCTGCCTCTGTCTCTCTCTCTCTCTCTCTCTCTCTCTCTCATGCTCCTTTCTCCGTCTACTCCACTTTCATCAGTATTCTCATCCTTCTCTTACTCACTTCCTGACACCCCTTATAACCTATCACTCTTTCTCATAGCTTTTCTCCTATGTAACCTCCTACACAACAGTGGCAGTAAAATGCCTTGCTTGGGGCTATATGATAATAAAAAAAAATGGTAGCAAGACACAAATATACAAAGCTCACCTTTCTGTTCAAATTTTATACAAAGAAGTGAAGCGGTTAAGGTAGCGGCAAAAAGAGTGGCAGTAGGTAATGATACGAAATGGTTTCATATAAGCAACTGTATCCGGATTTAACTAAATATTAAGCAGCTTCACAAGTGACAACAGTGTAAATTAAGCTACTAATAAAAAGGAAAAGAGAAGCAAAGAAAAAAAAAATAGACAAAACATACTGTTAATTACGTTCTGTTAGATTTTATTCAAGAACGGGCGGGCCCGTGCCATCAAAATGACGACAAAATATTCATATTGATATGCCGTCTAAAATTACGGCAACATAAATATAGATGTACCAACTATTTAGTATCTTATACTAAGATATGAGAAAAAATAATCCAAACTACAGGCGGGGCATATATATATATACATATATATATTAGTCATCCACATACAAGCCCGTTTCGCTGTTTCACAGGTCATCAGTGTGGCTAGATATATCCACTTGCTTCTGGCCTAGATCGAAACTCGACCGATTTGGTAGTAGTCGGAGTCTCTACTACCTAAGCCATCGGCGCACGCGGGCCGAGAATGGAAATTTTAACGCCTTGTATGTAAGCAGTGTATACAGACGCCAGTCACCGAGAGAACTCAATTCATTTCTGAAGAGTCACGCATTTACTTTATATATATAGGATTATACAATGTATAGGGGTGGATGCACTGTTCATCTCTGCTCATGGGTAGTGAGGGAATATCATAGCCGTGTGCGGAGAGAGTTATTTATTTTAAAAAAGTTTAATGGATGGGGAGTTATATCTAGATTCTTGAGAACACGCTAATTGACTGAGCAGATTGATTATCCACCCTGAAATAATTCTTAACATTTTTTTAGAAGGTTATGTGTTGCTTTTATCAAAACCTGTCATTATAACACACAGGTTTGGCTGTGATGCATGTACCTGGTATACTTTGACCAAACTGCTTGTTATAATGAGAAAAAAAATAGGTATTCGCATATTTCTACCACAGCGTCATTATTATTATTATTATTATTATTATTATTATTATTATTAATAATAATAATAATAATAATAATAATAATAATAATAATAATAATAATGTATCTCTGAAGAGCAGATCTTCAAATGATATCAAAATACAAAGAATTTTGAAGTGGAAATCTCAAAAGTGTGTCACATGAGAACATCAGTGATTCCAGTTGTAGTTGGAGCCCTTGATGGTTAAAGTAAAGCAATTTTTTGCTATCATTTCATCCCAGGTAATAAAGGTAATAAAGTCACTAATTAGCAACGAGTTACAGAGATTGAGAGAATATGATAAAAAGAAAACATTGCATTAAAGAAAGAACAATAAATGAACAAAACGATGTTTTCAAGAGAAAAACAAAACAAAATAATTACCACTGCACATCGTCTATGTCAATACAAAATGACCATAAGGCGGCTAAGACTAAGTCATAAAGTGAACTCGGGGTTGCCAACAGGAAGTACATGCAAGGACACTTATTCATGCGTGACATTGCACTCCAAATACTGACAATATTACGTGATTTTTGACAAGAGTAGTAGTTAATTATGTAGTACAAAACGGGATATTACTGTAGCCCATTTTAATTGACTCTGACGCAATATAGATATCTTAATACTACCAATCAGTTAAGACCATGAACCATAGGAGCCATTCTTGATGTAACACAAAGACATATTATTATTATTATTATTATTATTATTATTGACTTTGTGTTCTATACACATTTTATTCTGGGTTCCAACCAGAAAAACATTTTCCTAAAATTTTCCACTGATCATTTTTGTAAAATACAACACAATTATTTAAGATCTCATATTTTACATAGATGAAGCTCTTCATGATGTGTGAGCTGTACCTGTGAATACAATTTTTTTGTATTTTTTTAAGTATGAGCTATTAGGAGTCTCTTCAATGAGTGTATCGGAAGTTTTTCCAATCAATCCGAGGGCTCCAACTACAATTATTATTAATGTCCTCATGCACTACATTTTTTAGTTTTTATTGTATGATTCTTGATAGCTTTTTGAAGATCTTTAAAAGTTACATTATGATCTGCAGGGACTGCCATATTAATAAAAAAGGACATATCCTGTTTTTTGTAGTTACTGGCTATGATGTCTGGACGAAAAGATTTGATTGTTCTGTCTGTGTGTATTGTAAATCACATAAAATTGTTACAGGTATGATTTCTCTGACAGGACTTGTTCATACCATTTTCTTGCAGTTTTCTCCCTGCAAAAGATTAAGATTTTCCAGTGCAGATATTCCTCTACTCTGTTATAACGAGTATCATATTCCATGGGTGCTAATACTGTGCAACCTGATACAAGATGGTCAATTGTTTCTAGATATTTATCACTGAATCTGCATTTTAGATTGGCATAATTTTGCAGTATGTTTGCTTGATAATTTTTAGTTTTTATGCATTGGTCCTGAGCCATAAGAATAGAACCTTCGGTTTCAGCTTTTAACCTTGCACTACATAACCACTGTTTGGTACGGGATTTGTCTGCATCAGCTTGTTTGGTACGGGCAGAGTACTGACCATGAAGAGGTTTTCTCTTGTCATCGTTTCTTCGTCTTTGTTGTTGTTTTTTTTGTTTGGTTTTTTTTTTTTTGCTGCTGCTGCTGCTGCAAGAATTAAAGTTTATTTAAGTTCTTCATCCACTGAAAAATTTAAATCTGAATTTGTTGGCTTCTTTTACTACATTTTATAAAGTTTTTTTTATTTCTTTCCTGTTCTTTTAAACAGATCATCATCCAATCTTCTGCAGTTTCCAAATATCTTTGAAGACCAATTTATGTAGTTCTGTAAGATAGTTCTAGTTGAACTAATTCTCTGCCTCGTTCGGATCTGTACACATAAAGATGATCAACATCAGCCTTAAAATGATGCATATAGTGACTAGTGAGAGACTTTTCCTTTTTGGCACCCATTCGATTAAAGTCAATTATGGTCCAGTTAAGAATGTTGAAACTGTATTGCACCACAAGGATATTCTAAGCATTTATGACTAATGTTCTGTTTTGTGAATTCAACTCGGTGTTTAACATCAGACGAACACACCTGTAGTATTCTTTTCTTACTTTCTCATTTATTTGAGTATGCCATTTGGAGCTCGCTACTCACCCCTAATAGCCAAAGACGACCACCTAAAGTTCTTGAAAATGCAAAGTGTTGTTATGCACAAGCGGTCCAGATCAAGGCTGAAACAAACAAATTGGATCTTAAGGGTTCTGGAAGATCACCAACGAGATTATTAATAGAGGCAAAGTATTTGTACTCACTACTTTAACTGGCGCAGACTCAACATTAGAAAACACATCTACATCTCCTATCTTACTGAGCACAATTTCGGTAGTATTTTTTATTACAGCTCGAAAACTATCAAGAGTTGTTAAAGATTTGACCCGAAGAAAGCCACTGGCCCTGACAAAATCCCTGTGGTTGTCGTTAAGAATATCCACCAAAAACTATCCCAAATCTTAGTAAAATTATTTAACCACTGCCTTAAGGAGAAATACATCTTAATGCCCGCTTTTCAAGAATGTGGATGGGTGCTTATCTCTCTCTCAGAATAGACCCAGTAGTCTCCTCAGCGTCATTAGCAAGCTTTTGGAGATTGCAACCAACTAGAAGAAGATTTTTGGTCATCTGAAAAAGAACAACCTCTTCAAAGGCAAGCAGTACAGATTTCGATCAACCCGATCGACTGCTGATGTCCTGTCTACCATTACTCATAGTAAGACAATAGACAAGAAACAAATCTCAAGAACCATAGTATTACATATTTTAAATGCCTTCAGCAAGGTGCCATAAAGGATTGTTGATCAAGCTCTGTAACTATCGAATCACTGAAAGATTCTTTTCAATAATAAAGTCTTTCTTAACGGAACAGTTGATAACGGCCAGTCCTTTGAGCCCTAGCAATCAACGCAGGGTTCCCCAGAAGTTTCTTCTCGGACCAACTCTTTTTTCACTCAACATAAATTACCTTTCTAAGAATACACTGCAGTTGTTTGAAAATATGCTGATGAGACAGCAGCATATGAGTAAACCTCCAAAATTCTAGATGACCAGAGATTGGCAGCTGATCTCTCTTCCGATCTTGCTCTAGCATCTCAGTGTGGGAAAACTGACTGGTTACTTTTCATGCCTTGAAACCCAAACTAGTTACATTTCCACTATATTTTTATAGATAAGATATTGCAATTATTTACACTATTTACATTGTCTGAACATCTGTCTTTATCTTTTTTGCCATATTTACGACGATTTGACAGTTGTAGGCTCCGACCATCAAGAACACATGGCCGAGTAGAGAAAGGCGTTGGTTGAATCCAGCGCCTTGGCTCAAAGAGTTGTGAGTTCAATACCTGGCTACAGAATAGATTAACAAAAACTTGGAAAGTTGAGTTAAAAGCGTGATAACTGATACTAAGATATCTGGAAGTGGGATTGCAGGATGAACTAGAACAATCTATTCTGTGGATGAAATAAACGGATCGAGTCAAAATTCGAAGCCGGAGCGTACAACGGTCGAATTGTCGTGAATATGGCAACAAAGCTGAGGACAATAGTCCGAATAAGGTCAATAGCATAAATAGTTACATTCTATCATCGCCATTTGGGCTCTGAACTATTTATATGTCCCGGAAATGGATATATATATTATTCGAAGTTGCTAAGTGGTTTTGGAAAATGTAACCGGGTAGGAGAAACTAGCAAGTAGCCGTAATGGATTAGTACTCATCATAGTCGTATGCAGTATGCTTAGGTGTAGGATAATGCCATAGGCGTAGTCAATAGGCGTTCCAATAGGCATAGTACCGCCTTAGTCTGTATTTATGGCTGACACCAGCCAGTCATATTACTGTTAGGTCGAAACAAGATGAATGTATATTCATTACATCAACTATCACCAGTCATAATGAATGAATGTCTTCTCAGTTAGGATCCTTGACATGAGCGACTATTTGGCCTTAAAGTCAGCCGAGACTTTAAGTAAAACTCGTACATACAATCCATCGCTAAAGAGGCAGAAAAAGATTTCGGTTCTCTGTACCACTCCAATAAGTATTTGGCTCTTCGTCCTACCCTCTATCTTTGCAAGAACAAGACCAGGTCTAAAATAAAGCTATCCAGTCCTCTCCCTCAACTCCCAAATGGATGTTTTCCAGGTCACTAAAATCTCAACCTCTTCAAGTCTACTGTTAACCGCTATTGTAATATAATAATCTGGCCCCACCCGAAGAAGGAAGCTGATGCAAGCGGGGGCGTTTTCCGGCCGTTGAAAGGAACGGATGTTTGTTTGACCTTATTTCCGGCAGTAGCGGAAATGGCTACAAGAGGCAAACAGAACAAGTGTCTCTGAGAATTACGTGGGCGTGCGTAGGCGAGGCAAAAAAACCGGAAGAAAAAATCCCGGTTTGGAGATTATAAAAAGACTTCGGCGCACGAATTCACCAGACAGTCCGGACAGACCAGACCAGAGTAGCACCGACAGAGATCGGCCGGTGAAGAGAGACACTCCCGTCAACCCTTAGAAGAGCGCTCCCTCAACTCTCTGTACCCTAGGCTACACGGTTCATCGTCATCAATAAAAATATAACTCATATTTTTATATATATGCGTGTTTGTTGTTTGTCGCTATATAACACTATCTTTCCCCCTTATATGCATTATCTGTGTTTCTTATTCTGTAACTCCCTATCTCGAGTGGCCCCCAGGCCTTGTATAGTGCGAAGCTTCCCGAATAACAATTCACAGCAATTAATCATCCGCGAACCATCTACACGGCCAAGCTTTAAGCACCTAGTATTCCCAGTGGTCATGAATCTAGGAACTATTCTATTAGTTTGAAACAAAACTGTAAAAAATCTTCTTCGTTGATATATAAGTACGTTCGCTCACTGGCGTAGATTGGTTTCTTTCTATGAGTCACGTCGCTTCCATATCTCACCGTATCAGTTATCTCTCTTTAAAACAGTTTATTATAAATCTCATGAAACTCTCCTGTCATTCTGTTCACCCAGCTCCCCGGGACGAGAATTTAGTAGTTTATCTACGGAAATATCTTTATGCATTTTAAGCGATGCAAGGTCGATGCATTCTAAATATTTTATTCAAAATGTGCAACTTAAGATGTTCAATGACATTACAGCCGTTTGTAATTCACAGTGTTAAAAATATTGGAATACTTACATCAATCATTTTGCTTATTATTATTTAATATGATTATTTAATATTATTATTTGATATTATTATGTCGTGTTCATCTGTTTTTTTGTCTGTCTGTCCGTGGTCAAGATATCTCAAGAATAGCAGGATAGATTCGGATGAAACTTTCAGGGATGATTGGCTTCATGACTGCACGAACTGGTTAGATTTTGGGTTGGTCGCAGTACAGGGTAAAGTTCCTGGGTTATTTTTCCCCTTTTTTTCTTTACTAATATTTTTTGTGCGTTTCACATGCCAAACACTGTATTACCTCCCCTAGATTACCTTATGTCATTACATTTCTGAACACACTGTTTTTTCCACAAAAATATTATTTATAATATAAATTTAATATTTATTATTCAGAAGGAAATGAAAAAGAGCGGCCATATTCATTGTCGGAGGTTTGCCGTCATTGACTGCTCTTGTTTTTATTATTATTATGTCATTTTTCATCATATTTCGATTTCTGCTTTGGTCTCACTACCAACCAAGTCTGCGGGGAGACCTAAGGCAGGTAGTGGCGTGTTGTTATGGCTTCATTTCATGTTTTTCTATCTTCCCTATCTTCCCTATCATCCCCAGCATTACATAGATAAAGTTTTCCTTAGTGTGTGGGCTGTACTTAATAAGACCATTTTTTGTATATCTCTTAAGCTGGGGTTTCCAGGTATTCTTTCAATGTGTTGTTTTGTTCCATATTTTATCATTCCAAGTGCACCTACTATCACTGGCACAACTCTTGTTTTCAATTTCCACATTTTTTCTATTTCAATTTACAGGTCTTTATATTTTGACAGTTTTTCAAATTCCTTGATTGCTATGTTACAATCCGCTGGACAAGCCATATCAATTAATAGACAAGTTTTCTCCTTCTGGTTTTTAACAATAATGTCTGGCCTGTTTGCTTCAATTTTTCTGTCTGTGTAGATGGTGTAATCCCATAGAATGGTTACATCTTCTATCTCTGTAACCGGTGCCGGATGATGTTCATACCAGTGTTTGTTTACAGCTTTTCCATAATGTTTGCACATTGCCCAATGTAAATATTGCCCAACTCTATCGTGGCGATTTTTATATTCGTTTGGGGCAAGCACAGAACAGCCTGAGATTAGGTGGTCTATTGTTTCTTGGTGTTTATCACAAAACCTGCATTATTATTATTATTATTATTATTATTATTTCCAGTTTTCTTTTTTGCAGTTTGATACAGAACGTTGCTGAGTCCTTTACCTGATTTTTCTTAGAAAGTTATTGCGCGTAATACATTGAGAGTGTTTTACACTATATTTGCACAATGCTCATGAACGCAATCGCTTGTATCTCAGTGAGTGTTTTGGGATTATTTTTATACCTGTACCATTATTTCTTTTTTTTTTATTTCTAGGGCTCCCATTATTACGGAAATAATGGTTGTAGTGAAATGTCGTATTCTTGCCATCTCTATTTTCATGTTCTTATAATTTTCAATACTTTATATTAAATGTGTTGGTTATGTGTATGAGATCACGCTTATGATTTCTGAAAATTATTATGTGTGGTCTTTTAACTTGTATAGTGCAGTCTATATAAACGGCTCAAATTACTGTAGCATTTTTACATTCTAATTCTACATTCTTAGTTGTACAATCTTTTCTCGGGTCATTACCTGAAACATCAGGCCAGGAAAGTTGTAAATACGAAGTACGACAATTTAATTTTTAAAATAACGATTTAAAAGCAAAATTTATCTTTTATTCCCTTTTGTTACATTCAAAATTATTTAAACTTTTGAGAGTTTTCATTTTGTGTCGATGTCACCATTGCTAAAAACATTATCAGAAATAGTTTTCCTAAATATACTTTAGTAATGCAGTCAGATATGTTTGTAGGTGTATCATCGGTGGTAATACCTTTACAGTGGTCGACCCAGATTTACTCAGGTGAACTGCGTTGCGGAACTGTAGGGTCAACGGCCTACATCCAAGTCTCACACATGGTCCCTTGGGTACTGGTCAACAGTATCGACCTGCCGGCTAAATTGTGTTTGTATAGTCGGAAGATTTTTCCGATCTGACCGGTGAAGAGGAACATATCTTCCAAACCCACCTGTACTAAGCGGCTATCAGCCAGTCGTTAGCTTGGGCTTTGCCAGTAGGACTAGACTTCAACATCCTCAGTGCAAAATGAACCGGAAACCATTACACAATTTTGTCGTGAAAAAATCACCATGGACTACATGGGAGTGGTGATCACATTGCGCTCTTCCACATGATTGCTTCCCCGACGGCTACAATCTCCAGGAGTTTAAATATAAGGTCAATAGACACCTCCTAACACACTAACTCGCTCCCATTCTTTCAAACACTCTTCCCATCTGCCCATCCCTCATCCTCGGTATCCTTACCCATCTATCACCTTCTTTCTGATATTTCCTACACCTAATCACTCCTCTTTACCTTTCCATATGTAGCCCCATGCGCAATAGTGACAATGGAATGCCTTGCTTGGGGTGAAATGATTAAAAAAAGAATGATGATTAATGCAGCCACGTTTTTCTGAATGTCAGTGATGTCAATAATTCGTTTATTACCATTTTTCCAGCATCTTTAGTGAAGGGTCGTATGTACAAGTTCTACTTGAGGTGTGGGTTCAAATATGCCCTCAAAGCATGGGCGACTCTCCAGGTTCCTTTGGTTATGATGAGTCGTCACTAGTTTGGTTTTCGAGCCACTGAATATAGACAGTAAGTTGTCCCCAGGCTGAGCCGTTAGAGCGAAGTCAGAGGAGATAGCAGTTGACACGCTTCAGTCGTCATTCAACGTTTTGATAGTGTACACATATACTGTTGTATCTTCTTTATTTATTAATCGAGATTGAGAAAGCTGTTCAAATTCACCAAATTTCACCGCGTATGTCACGTTTTTTGAAAATACAAATTGGTTGCTAAAAGTCGGTAAAATAAATTTATTTCACTTCTTTTCAGTTAACATTTAATCTTATTGAGTTACTTTTCCCTTAAAATACTTTACTGAAAGCTCTAATAAAGGTTATAGTGGTTTTCATATAAGACTAGCAGTATAGCCCGGTGTTGCTCGAATGTAATGAAAGCTTTAAAACTAATCCATGGTCCTGGAGACTCTTTAGACGTTGGCACAAAAGACTAAAAAGCAATATTTGTTTCCAGTTAAGGCGAAACTGTAGATTGAAAGAAAAATGAATGGATGTAAGTCAAATTTTGATTTCCTGGTATCGATATCAAATAAGTTATTTTCGTCGTAAAGTGAATTTTGAAGGCTAAATAAGTCCTCTGAATAAATGGTATCATGGCTGACACTAAGAATCACAATTATACCTACTTAAAGCCAAACCCGAAGCAAAAACTAAAATAATGGGCTGAAAAAATACAGACATACTGGCAGATAATCAAACACACACACAAACATCTTACCTTTTATATATATATATATATATATATATTTAATATATATATATATATATATATATATATATAAAGCAGTACATTTGGTATGTAATCCGGGTAAATTCCAAAGGAGACGAACTCGAGAGAACTCAATGTTAAATTCATTTATTTAACAGAGTAATATTTTACATAACGGATTTTTAATTATTAGTTTGGATTATGCACATTTCGCCGCTCTTGTGGTCTTTTGGATCTGAAGAGCCGCGCCAAGAACACAAGAGCGGTGAAATGTGCATAATCCGAACTAATAATTAAAAATCCGTTATATATATATATATTTTCTGAGCATATGCTGTTAAATATAAGAGAAAATGAATGTATATTATGTTTAATCATGAGCCGTTCTAAATACGACGTTTAGAACGGCTCATGATTAAACATATTAGACATTTATTGCCTCTTATATTTAACAGCATATGTTTAGAAAATTATTTGCTGCCTCGATACATTATATATATATATAATCAATTTTCTGCCCTATTGTAAGAACTGCAACCTTGAAACTTCTGAATATCGTTTCTTATGTCTTTGTCTATGAGTGTGTATCAAATTTGATTAAAATCGGACCACACCTTCTATAACCCGATTTTTTCGATTATCGATTTTCGATATTTATCGGGGGTACCTCGATACAAAACCTAGCTAAGAACACTCGCAAACGCTTATAGTAAAACTGTGTAAATTTTCAAGAAAATCAGCCGTTTCGGAGTCTATAGGTAACGGACACACACACACACACACACACACACACACACACACACACACACACAGAGAGAGACAAAGTTCCATTTATAAATAAGTTTAGATATGTTTTTTAAATCATTTCACACTAAGCAAAACAGAACCGCCACTAGTCTGTAGGGAGTTACAGTGAGAGAAAAGACTTAAATATTTGAAGATTGAAGCTATCAGGGAAAAAGTAAACAGAAGCGAGTTCCACAAGTGGAAAGTGCTTGAAAAGAAACTGTTAGAGTAGAAGTGACGGTTACATTTAACTCTCACAATTTTAAAAGGGTGGCACCTAGATGATAATCTAATAGCATGGTTAAATTTACAATTTCAAGGCAACAGGGGAAAAAAAGCTCGTCAGTAAAATATTTCAGAAAATATAGAGGGAATCCCCGTCACATTGTTGAAGAAATGACTGAAGTCGAGGTGCCAAGTCAGGACGATTTCATTGCAGATCCTTCTTTAAATTTAGCCGAGATACGTGTAAGCGGTTGTGTTTCTTTGTTTAAGGAAAGTAAAAAGTGTACATAAAAATATTTTTCTGCAACTAGCCATTTCCTTCTTTTTTATTTTTTCATTTTTTTTTTCTATGCCATATCATTGTGGGATTCGTTGTGCAAAGATAGACGGTCCGTAAAGTGAAAAAATCCAGGCTAGTGTGATGCATTCACTTTTTATAACTGTTCTTGGTAAAACTTGAATGTCTCTCTTCCCTTTATCTCCACTCTCCTTCCCTCACTCTCTTCCCCTCTATCTTCTCCTTTCTATATCACTATCCCTCCTTCCCTTCTCCCTCTCTCTCTGTCTCTTTCACTTTCACTCTCTCCAACTCTGAAGCTAGTAGTTAAATAGCAAGGTAGAGTGGGCACTCTTGCCGTGGAAATCTATAAACTAAGGAAAACTATAAACTATAAATTCCAAATATTATAACTATTATGAACTGAAATATTATGATTTAATTTCTGAGACTAAGTCATAATTAATTTATGTTTTAGTTAAACAAATTTATCCTTCAAAAATGTACACTATTATTTACAACTAATTTATGACTAAGTCATAATTAATTTATGTTTTAGTTAAACAAATTTATCCTTCAAAAATATACACTATTATTTACAACGACTTGATGCCATTTATCAACCCTACCTTTTGAAAACAGATTTTGATAAGAAAAGCTTTCTTCGGCGAACACATGAATCTGGGTTTTATTAGAGAAAGTTTTTCCTATCAAAGTATAGTATAGCAACCGAAAAAGGTAATAATCAATTGATACAAGACTAAGTGAATATGGCGATTGTAGCAGTAGAACTAACCATATTTTTCACATTTTTCTTGCGTTGTCTTTTTTTTTTTTTTTCTGTACTCAGTCTTGCGTTTTCATGGCGGAAAATATCATTTTTTCTTTTTATCTACTGTGTACATTGCAACAGATATGCAGAAACTAGGGCATGATATTCTCTCTCTCTCTCTCTCTCTCTCTCTCTCTCTCTCTCTCTCTCTCGCCCTATCGCTCCCAGTGGAGTAGAGGCCATCGACGACCTCTCGCCATCTGTTCTAGGTTGGTTCATTGCCGGTGATGCTTCTGTAATTTTTCTTTTTTATATGTAGGAGTGTTGACCCTACGCAAACCCTTTTATCCTCTAAGTGAGGTGGTTCACCTTTTTTTTCTTTTCTTTTTTTTTAATAATTGGGTCCCCCCCCCCCCAAGCAAGGTATTTTACTACAACTCTTTTGCAGGGGGTTACATAGGAAGAATGTTATGAGAAAGATTGACAGGTTACAAGGGATATCAGGAAGAGGGTAAGAGAAGGATGAGAATACTGATGAGAGTAGGGTGAACGGAGAACAGAGCATGAGACAGGAGATGATTATTCACTTTACACTTAAATTCTTGAAGAATGTATCCGTCGGGAAAGCAAACAAGTAAGCGGATGGGAATTCCACAGGCGGGATCTGCGAGAAAAGAATCTGATGGAGTAGAATTTGCGTTTACAATTTCTCGCTTTCATAGTAAAAGAGTGGGACCTAGTTGCTAATCTTGTGGCTCGAGTTAATTCATCCAGGCTGGTTTTGAATTCAGTGTTTTCTTTCTCCTATACCGGTTGCAAGCCAAGGCTATAGAACCCAGTCTGTCCTGTTATTTACTCATAAAAGGAAAAAGATGGATTCATACCTTTCCCAATGATGTTAAAACGTAAGTGAATGTAATGAACGCGACTAAATTCGAACTTGGCTCGACAATTCAGTAAAACGAAATTTTGTCCGTTACTCCAGCGTGCCTCCGCATGCAGAAACTATTTTAAATCATACATTCGTAATTTCAACTAGTTTTCTAAAACGAAAATCACTTATAATTCAACCTGTATTGTCTTTTCAAAAGAAACTTATAATTGAGGGAAGGTGTGATGTGAGTCTTGTCATAGCTTGACCTCATTCCTCTAGTCAGTCAGTTAAGTGCCATACGTGATACACGCTTTGGGCGATCATATCTTGAAAGGGACAAGACTGACTGGGCAGAAGATTATCCCACAGTAGGTTGTCATTGCGTTCTGCGGTAGACTGGTTGCCAGCCAAGGCTATAGAACCCAATCAGTCCTATTACTTAACCCACAGCTGGAGAGAAGAAACCGATTAATACCTTTACCAAAGGTATTTGTGCATAAGTGAATGCAAGGAATTCAACTGGAATTCGAACTCAGCACCCCGATTTATCGTTCCGAGTCGATATCCACTGCACCACAACGCACATCCAAATTCCTCTGGACACCATGATTAAACAGACAAGGATTCTTGTCAGAAATTTAGAAATGATTAAACATAATGGTTTTGTAATCAAATCACCCCAAACCAGGTGATAATGCCATTACGATACAAAAGTGTGAAAGAGAATGAAAGTATTTTAGAAGCAACAGAAAACTCACTCCTACACAGGGATCAAAAGATAAACCACTACTCTTGCCCAAAAGACCGGGGAGGAGTGGGAACCAGGTGATAGGCGAACCTATCTACTCGGGAACCTATCTACTCGAGGAAAAATAAATGAATAATAAATAAAAATTTCAGCGTTTAGGCGAAGACGCTAGAAGTAAAAAGCTCCAGCTTCTAGCTTCCCAGTTAATTTTGATCTTCAAAAATTTAAACACAATGCCATTCCTTAACTGTCTTCTTAATTCTTGTTCTTTTCTTGTTCCCTCTCTTTAATAATGTTTTTCCTCATATTCTTTAACACTTGTGTCTTGGTTGTTTTATTGCCTTGCTTGATGTGATTGAAAAATAAACTAAGTGGACTTTAATAAAAACCGGAAACCGAATATTAAACAAAAATGGAGGATAAACCTATACATAAAAAATAAGGGAAGTACATGAACCGGACGATAGGCGAATCTTTTTAAAAAGCGCTTTTACAATCACCTCTTCAATAACAAGAACAATCAAAATATGACATCACTTTCTAAGTATTTTTGGAAGTTAAAAAACGAAATTAAAACACCTGAAGTTAAATGGAAAATCCTCAAACAGGCCAGAACATCTAAATTGCTAGAGGAACCATGTTATATCTACCCCAGTCAAGTTAGATATTCTTGGTGGCAAGGGATTAATGGAAATGCACTTTTTATAATACAAGGCCCAAAGCCACTCAAGACAGATTGCTAATGTAATACATTTCTAAGAGCATAAAGGGAGAAAGGTTGGATAGATAACTTTTGGCCACTTATTTAAAGAGGTTAAGATCGTTGTGATCGGAGAATGTCTTTCATGAGTCTGTTCAACAAAGTGAGAGTTCTGAGGAAGAAACTGTCTGAGTGGTACTTCCCCGTTACCAAAAAATACGAAAGAAAGGAAGATGAATGCACAATGTGTATATAGCATAGCCGATCATAGCTGTGAAGGTATGAACTAATGAAACTTGACACTAGCAAGCATGCCCGTATCTGACTACCGGGCACGCCGGGCACAGGTCCGGGCCGATCCGTGCAATCATAGTGAAAATCCAGGCAAAGAAAAATGTCTTCGTCAGATATCAAACTAAACAATTCACGAAGAAAGAAAGAAAGAAAGAAAGAAAGAAAGAAAGAAAAACGAAGAAAACATCCGAATGAACGCTGTAAAAATCTGTTTGTTTATTTATTAATTTTGGGAGAAAAGACTGGTTATACTCAGAGTGTCCGAACCCGATTTCCTGCTTTCGTGCCTAATTTCTATTGGAATAGCCGAAAAAATCGGCAAAATCATAGTTTCTAGAAACAGATGACACTGATGACGTCATCACATTGTCAACTAATAAATCCGGGCAATTTTCTCTGTGCCCGGTGTTTTTTAGCATCAGCTACGGCCCTGCTAGCAAGCATTTATCTACCTCGGTAGGTATGTGCATTCTGGCATTTAAAAGATATATTTGTTATTATGCATGATATATTGCTAGGTTTAATTAATATTTCTATTTGTATACATAGACTGAACTTCAGATGGGAAACATATATAAACTAAAATATATAACGTATTAATATGTAATTAATAAGGCCTGATACTTTTAATATCTATATTATAAACTTGATAATGTTATCAAATTTATTTCGAATATGTAACCGCAGTTTTTCTCAATAGGACTTGACAGTTTAACCCATCGTCCGGTTCACAAACTTCGGCGGATTTTTTTTTATCATCATTATATACTTATCCCTTGTTTCCGGTTTAGGATTGGATTTCCGGTTCCTTCTAAATTATATTTCAATTCTATACTCCTAACACCTCTGCCTAAACTCTGAAATATTATTTATTATTGTTTACAACTTGTTTACCTTCATTTACCTTACTAAACGCATTGTGACAGCCTTTAAAACCTAACCATATTCCTAATATACACAATGCTTCAAGCAAATTACAAAACTTTCCTATTTATTATTTATTAGATAGGTTCACCTAAAGTATTTATCTTCCCTTTCACTACCAGTAGGCCACTTGCGTCTTAGTTGCATTATCGCCTTACTTGAGGTGAATTAGTTTTCAAAAAATCGTGACAAATAATGCATCACTTATTTCTATTAACTTAGAACGATTACTTGGTTACTTATGAAAATGTAAATACAGTCTTGGCAATAATATAAAGGAAAGATGGCTATAAAAAAGCACTGTTGATTATTCGAAGCTAATTTGTTTGAATAAAGCACTGAGTATTGTTTGCATTCTGTAGCAATAATTGTAAGTGAAATGATGCAGTAAAATAAGTAACCAAGTAATCATTTTAAGTTCTCTGCATATCGTTACCTAAATAAATTCCTATTAACACCCTGACGCCAAAATAACTTTTTAGTTAACGACATATTCACAAACTCATCGCTGCTTCAATAGTGTTTCTTTAGTGACCCAAGCGTATTTTACACCCACAGGTGTGATCAACCTTTGGCTCTTTATATGAGACCCGCGTCTAATGCGTTCTATTATTTTTTTTCTCTTCGTTGCCTTTCCACCGGGAAACATGTATATGCAGGTGTTCCTAACACATTCGGGATCATCACTATTGGAATATTACATTCAATTTGGTTGTCAGTCAGAATTCCCGGCTTAAAATTTCGCAGCCTGTTGGTGACACATTTAAATGCTTGCTTTTGTTAAGTATAATAAATAGAGAGACACAAAGCGAGAGAGAGAGAGAGAGAGAGAGAGAGAGAGAGATGAGAGAGAGAGAAAAGAGGCATGAAAATAGAATGAGAGAAAACAAGTCGTATGATCCTCTGAAGTTTATGTCTCTGTTCACAGCCAATATATAATTGTCGATACACTATTCATTGGCTGGTTTACTATAAAAGCAATAGACGTTAACGTTTGATCCTAACAACTTAAAAAATTACAATTACAATATAAAGGTTTTTCATATTGTCACAACACACATCTTTGGTGCGTGTCTTTCAAAATTACGCGCATACACACACACAGACACACACACACACACACACACACACACACACACACATATATATATATATATATATATAATATATATATATGTATACGAATAAAAAGTCCCGAGGAATAAATAAATCTAAATAATGCCTTCGCGAATTTTCGGAATCCTCATAACTCTGCTCACTTAAGCGACAAACTTCTTCACATTAGTTCTATTTCTGCTCTGTCTCCATATCGAGCATTTTATCACAAAAACCTGTTTACCAAAAATGTATTTCTACCAGTAAACCACTGAAAACCAGAAATTTTGCCACTAAACATCATCCCAAATTCAACATTATATATACATATATATATATGTGTGTGTGTGTGTGTGTGTGTGTGTGTGTGTGTGTGTGTGTGTGTCAGATAAAATAAATTGCAAACATTGTGTCTTCTTATTTTTAATAAAATCCCTTCATACTCACGGATAATCTTTCGCGTATTATAATTGAAAGATGTCAGAAATGAGTTGTAACTTTGAAAATACGCAGACACAATGTTTGCAATTTAATCTGACATGTCTAAAAGAAAAATTGTTGCCTAAAGACACAAATATATATATATATATATATATATATATGTGTGTGTGTGTGTGCGCACGCGCGTGCGACGAGAATATAGTTTTATGGTATACTATATTTACGGATAAAAGTGGACAATATCAGAAATAGAGTGTGTAAATATAAATGTAAAAGTGGTTACTGAGGCCAGCACTGAACACCGATAGTCTGTTTCATGATTGAACGCAAATTTAAGGTCATGTGTGTTGGGTTTTGTTTTGACTATTTATATGTTTCTCAGTGGCGCATTATGGGTAGTAAGGTTTATTGTATTAGGTTGTCCCACATTAAATAAATCACTTCATAGAACATGAATAACACGCTCTTGAAATATTAAACAACTAATTTATTTAATTGAAATAGGCACTGTGATGATTGTTCCCAACATACTTATGAATTCTTGATCCCATCTTTAAAAAAATTATCATCCTTTGATATGATAAAAGGCTTCGAGTACTTCTTCCTAATTAGAGAATATTTTATTGTGTATGAAAAGTTCAAAATGCTTAAATTTGTGATAATCAGTAGCAGAGATATCAGACGAATATGGAGAATGAGACAAAATTTCAAAATCCAGGCTATGTAGCTTTTGAACAGTTCACTGAGAACCATGCAGCTGTGCATTGTCGTGCAGTAAAATTAGACCGTCCCTATTCACAGGTCTAGGATGTTTCCTTTTTCAATTTTCGTCCATACAATCAATTTCTCCACAATACGAGGTTGCTGTTATTGTTTTCCCTCGAGGCAAAAATGAATAATGAATAACCCATTTGAAAGACCACCATACCGTAATCATTCATTTGCTAGCGTGCAGTGGCGGTTTTGTGCATTGTTTTTGGTGATTCACTCGTATCTAACCACTGGCCTACTCTCTTACTGTTGTCGAAGAGTATCCATGTCTCATCGTCTGTAATGATTCGATGCAAAAATGGTTCTCTTCCCAGCTTTTACTCATACAGTAAAATTACTTGACATTGTTTCATCGTAATCATTTTCTTTGTGCTTCTGAGTCACAATATATTGAAAGAAAAATTATCTGAAAAGAAAAACGGTCATGAATAAGTAACAAATTTCTATAGACTAAGGAGGTTACTTCGTTAGATGACAGGTTCAACAAGCAATGAAAACGTAAGTCATTTCATGTATGACAACCTAATATCATCCTGAAAGTTACTGGGTGGGCGGTAACCGAACTTGTGTCGCATCTTATGTCAGTAGGAAGGTTTCTTGTAAATACCCAGAGTACTATGGAATGTTATGGCTATTACTGCTGGGTTGGTTCTTTCGCCTAAACATCCAAAACTTGTTGAATGGCTTTCGCCGCTTAAATAAATAGGCAAAGATACAGAGGCACTAGAGGGACAGGTTGGACACTGATTTCATTAATGGTTCCACCGACCTCTTGTTGGGGAAATTCCTTCCCGACCAGTTTGGCACGTCTTTACCAACCAAAGTCCAACAGTGTAAGAGATTGAGTTTCTTTTTGGCACCAGGAGGCCTCTCTTTTTGCGCATGCGTCAATTGTCTTTCTTGTCAGAGGACTCCTGGGAGATTTTTATGTTTATTTTATTTCGTACTTTTATTTTATTTTGTATTTTTATTTTATTTCATAGTTTTTATTTTATTTAGTGTTTTTATTTTATTTAGTGTTTTTATTTTATTTCGTATTTCGTATCCCTACAGTACGTAGAGAACACGTACATTTCAAGTTCTGTCTTCGGGCGACTCAGTTAGGGCTATGTCTACGGGCAAAGACACGGTTGTGAAATATAGACAAGCCCTATCCTGCGTATACGAAGTCTGGGGAAGTTTTAGCTGTGTACGCGCTCGGGAACCCCACGTTAAAATCTAATCTTGTGTAGCATACTATCTCGGTATGGATGATTTGGGTAAATAAACAGTTTCGCGACGACTTTTAGGCAAAGATTTCTGATTTCGGGCAGAAAGCGACTCAATCGAGGCAGAAACACGGCTGAGAAAATTAGACAGGCCCGATCCTGCATATGCAACAGCTGTGAAATATTTTGGCGAGTGTACGCAATCGGAAACTACACGTTAAAAACTGACTTTCTGTCCCATTCCCTCTCAGTGGGGAGGATTTTGTTAAATACCCGGAATTCTGCGAGAACTTGAAATTTTCAGTTAAGTTTTCTGTCTTCAAGCAAAGTTTGACACAGTCGGGGCTTTGTCTACGGACAGAGACACCACTGAGACAAAATAGACTCTTTAGTGCCCTATTCAGGGGAAGTGGTAGCTGGATAAATTTGGTCCTTGGACCGAGTGATCACGCTAAAGGTCTTCGCTTTAAACCCGACCATGTGTCATCTTTTGTGGCAATGGTGAGAGTTTGAGTAAATAGTCAGTTCCGAGAGTTCATACTTGTCAAGCTCTCTGTTTCGGGCAGATTATTATTTGGGTCGCTGTCTACGGACGGCGAATCGGCTGATAAAATAGAGAAGCATAGTGCCCAAGCTAATTAAATTTTAGCTATTAATCCGAGTGTAAGCGCACGGGTTCCCTAGATTAAACCTGACTCGTCTCAGTGGGGAGACGTTTGGGAAAATATCGAGAGTTCCGACAGAACTTGCGATTGTCAAGCTTTCCATCTTTAGACAAATTACGACTCGTGTTGAGAAAAATAGACAATATACTATTGTTTTGATAATACAACTAACAATAATAATAGTTTTAATAATATACCACGGAACCTAAAGTTCTACATTAAGAAAAACAGAATAAAATCTAGTATCTCAAAGCTTCAGTAGTCTGCTTTGCTTCGATCTGTAAATATTCTACGAAATGTGCTATTTATTTAAGATCGTATGACGTGGTGAAGGACATATATAATTCAGGATTGAAAACCAAAAAATGTACGAACGGAGGGAGTAATGATGATAATAAGAAAATTAATAATATTAATATCAATAATATTAATATGCCATCGTATCTAATGACCTACATTAAGAAAACTAGAATAAAACCGAGTATCGCATCGCTTAAGTAGTCTTCGCTGCTTGACTTTGCAAATATTCTGTGACATGTACTCTTTCAAATTGCATGACTTGATGGTGAACGCTCATAATGCAAAATGCACCATTGTAAAGGGTAAACCGTGCTTTCGAATTTAATAATAATAATAATAATAATACAACAACCGAAAAACCTCCATTAAGAAAAATAAAATAAAACGTATTATTCCATCGCTTCAGTAGACTGCGAGGCTTCGCACTGATAATCTTCTTCGAAATGTGTTCCCTGTACGAAATCTTATGACTTGATGGAGAACACCCATAATGCAATATGTAAGATTTAAAACAAAAAACTGTGCGGACGAAGATAATAATAATAATAATAATAATAATAATAATAATAATAATAATAATAATACTGAAAGCTTTATTCTTGCAGCGCAAGACCAAAGTGTTTTTACTAGGAACTTTCAGGCAAATATTATACATAATAATGTGGATCCAAAATGCTGGTTCTGTGATAAATACCAAGAAACAATAGACCATCTAATCTCAGGCTGTTCTGTACTTGCCCCAAATGAATATAAAAATCGTCACGAAAGAGTGGGGCAATATTTACATTGGACAATGTGCAAACTCTATGGAAAATATGTAAACAAACACTGGTATAAACATCACCCAGCACCGGTTACAGACATAGAAGATGTCACCATTCTATGAGATTACACCATCTACACAGGCAGAAACATTGAAGCAAATAGGCCGGACATTATTGTTAAAACCAGAAAGAAAAAACTTGCTTATTAATTGATCTGGCTTGTCCAGCGGATTGTAACATAGCAACCAAGGAATTCGAAAAACTGTCAAAATATAAAGATCTGGAAATTGAAATAGAAAAAATGTGGAAATTGAAAACAAGAATCGTGTCAGTGATAGTAGGTGCACTTAGAATGATAAAAAATGAACAAAACAACACATTGAAAGTATCCCTGGAAAACCCAGCTTAAGAGATATACAAAAAATTGTCTTATTAAGTACATCCCACACACTAAGGAGAACTTTGTCTATGTAATGCTAGGGATGGTAGGGGAGATAGAAAAAACATGAAATGGAGCCATAACAACAAACCACGACCTGCCTTAGGTCTTCCTGCAGACTTGGTAGGTAGTGCGACCATAGCAGAAATCTCGAAATATGATGAAAAATGACGACATAATTATAATAATGTACCACAGAATATTAAAATCTGCATTAAGAAATGTTAGCTTCTGTCTTTTCCGTTGCTTGGCTCTGCAAATATTCTGCGAAATATGCTATGTATTTGAAATCGTAAGACGTGATAAAGAACACCCATAATACAAGATCTACGATTTAAAACGAAAAACTGGTTGGACGAAAAAAATAATGATAATAATAAAAATAATAGTCGTCTGTTTTTAGTAAAAAGTATAAATAGATCAGACAACAAAATTTCGCAAAAATATTCTACACAGAACGATCGAGATAGCTTCTGGTTTTATCAATAATGCACCATTCAACAACAATTAGTAAATAAAGTTTTATGGCGTCACATTTTTCACACGTAAACAAGTATAGCCGTAATAAACGTCAACTGATACACTTTCAAGTGACAGTTCCAGTGCGTATAAAAATATATTTATGGGCTATAACAAGTCTTAGTACATTAATCACGTACTTGAAGGTAAAATACAAGTTCATTTTCTTTGTACGTCTTCAATCAAGTGTGTGCCTGCTGTAATATTTAATGAAACGTTTGAAGATGTACATTGAAGAATTATTTCACGTTAGTTTTTATGTAGATCTTGCCAAAATTCTATGTCCACTTACTCAGGTACTTATATACTCAGCTAACTCTCTGTTTATGTGGATACATGGATACACACACATATGCACTGGTTTTGATTTCTAAATCGATATTAAAAAGATAACCCTCTCTCTGTGTGTGTGTGTGTGTGTGTGTGTGTGTGTGTGTGTGTGTGTGTGTGTGTGTGTGTGTGTGTGTGTGAGCAGATAATCTGTTAATCTGGAACTTCTGAAATAAAATGCCAGTAATCTGGCCTGGTAACGGGTCTACTAAGGATCATTTCCGTCTGGGTTTTTATGGCTCATTATCAGATTAAGCTATGCTAAAACTCTCTCTTTTTCTCTCTCTGTCTCTTTGTCACTCTCTCTCTCTCTCTCTCTCTCTCTCTCTCTCTCTCTCTCATGCACAACACACGCACACACATACAAGCTTACTATAACACATCGACTAATACATCATTACAGACGAAAATGTATGTATGACTGGAACATTGAAAGTCAGTCAGTCAGTTAAGTGCCATACGTGATACACGCTTGAGCGATCATGTCTCGAAAGAAACATGACTGAGTGGACAGAAGATTATCCCGCAATAGGTTGCCATTGCTTTCTGCGGTAGACTGGTTGCCGACCAAGGCTATAGAACCCAATCTCTCCTGTTACTTAACCCATAACTGGAAGGAATAGACGGATTAATACCTTTCCCAAGGGTATTTGCGCGTAAGTGAATGCAATGAATTCATCTGGAATTCGAACTCGGCTCCCCGATTTCTCGTTCCGAGCCGATATCCAATGCACCACAACGCACATTGAAAGTACTTAATGAAAAGAAAAGAAACTGATAGTTTATGCATAACTTCGAATATAACATTCAACATTTCATCCTGAAGTTGGAAAAATATAACATGTAAAGTGTAAGACATCCATTTTTCGGATACAAATTCCATTGCATATCTAAAAACACATTCTTTTCCACCTTCACAATAAAAGAAAATATTTGTTGACAACACTAAGATACTACACAGCGATAATAATAAGCAAAAATTTCAAATTCCCGAGGTCGCCTACATCAAAAGCAACCAAAGAAGACAACAAAATTTATTACGCAATGTTTTAAAGTGCATTTTCCCAACATTTAATGCCATTTTGTATTTCTGTACTCTCTGGTTAGATCGTTATATTATTGACGCTTGTTTGTAAAGACACCATCGCGACAACAGATAAATTTAAAATTTTAAAATAATTATAATAGAGAGCGTTCACGCATTTTTTCAAAAATCACCATTCACAACGATAACATCTAACAATAAGCTTGTCTCCGCGATTCACCCCTGAGGAGATCGACAGTACTCGGGTGAAGAAAAAAAAAAACTACGACACCTTCTTTAAGGAATTTCAACTGAACAGCAAGAAGCTAATTAGAGAATTAGAAAGGATTATATCGACATAATGTTTTTAAATCGACATTATGTTTTCATATTATTTAATGAAACGAGTTTGAATTAAGATATGCTACCTATATATATATATATATATATATATATATATATATATATATTTAGTATATCGAGGCAGCAAGTAATTTTCTAGACATATGATATTAAATATAAGAGACAATGAATGTCTATTATGTTTAATCATGAGCCGTTCTAAACGTCGTATTTTTGCTTTAATTTCAGTTGAAAATAAAGACAAAAATTCTCCAACATTTGGATAATTATTTATTGGTTTTCTTCTAAGCTTTCGGCTCTCATGAGCCATCTTCAGAGAGGTAGTTTAAACTGAAATATTATAAAATCCACCATCACCGACGATTTCATTTTGTGTTAGATTCATTCTCTTATATTTAATAGCATATGTCTAGAAAAAAAAAATATATATATATATATATTGAGAGGAAGACCCAACATATAATTAAACTGTTCTTCTCAATATATTTGCTCTCTATTTTTATCTAATTCATATTTTATATTATTTAGATAAAATCTTTTAAATTATCTTCTCCATCTTCACAGGTTGACATTCTCTCATATGCATATATATATATATATATATATATATATATATATATATATATATATATATATTTGATTTTTCCAATAATAAGTTTTGTGTTCATATATTTATTTATTTTCTTCGCGTTTACTTTCAAAAGTTTGCTACATTCAATTTCACGGTTTCTTCGTGTATATTTCGGAAACTGTTATTTTCCGTTCGGTGGAACAAATTTCAAGTCACTCAACGTAATGTTTGGGCTCTTCGACGTGTTGTAATGGTTAGCAAGCTTGTGCCGCTAGATTAATTATGACTGAATAGTGATTTTGATCCTCACAGGGTACCCCATACTTTTGGCCTTGTGCCACATCTATGCTAGGCTTAGAAAATCACAACTCAAGGTAACGTCATATCAACGATCAAACTGATTATCTTTATGTTTAACCCTTCATATGACGTCAAAACTAAAAAAATTAAATAATAAGATTCATTGGACAGAATTTATCAATATTATTTGACCAATGATTAAATAAGAAACTATATTCTTAATCATTCTTATTTAATAAATATTTTCAAATCATATTAAAAAATATTATTTACAAAATGATTAATAAATATCTAGTTTTCAAAAACGCTTTTCCGATTTGAAACCTATGTCTTGCATTATGGACGTTCTCCATCAAGTCATGTGATGACTTGCATTTAGCTGCAGAACTAAATCATTTTTTCCTTCTGATTGTAAGTATAAGTTTCGATGTTCATAGCTGTAAGCATAAATAACAATTACTGATTCCTTTTGATTGTTTGTATCGCTTTCCATGTTACAATTTTCCTTCAGACTTCTTCATTGCTCAATTGTTGTGTCGATGTTATTATCTGCATTTAGCAATAGACCTCAATTCTTGCTTTCTTCTGGTTGTAAGTATAACTTTACTTGTTTACATTTTTCTTTAAGTCTTCCTCATTCCTCACACGTTTACTCCATGTTATTATCTTCATTTGTCAGTAGACTTAATTCACGGTTTCCTTTAGGTTGTAAGTATACGTTTTCATGTTTCTATTTTCCTTAAGATTTCCTCAATTTTCAATTGTACTATCGATGTTTTTCTCTGCCTTTAGCAAGAGACCTCAATCTCTGTTTGCTTCCGGTTGTAAATATGCTTCCATGTTCCTATTTTTTAAGACGTTATAATTGTTTACATGTACTATTGATGTTATTCTCTGCATGTAGTAGTAGTTTCCAATCACTGTTTCCTTCTTTTTATATGTATAAGTTTTTGTTCCTAAGGCTTAATCACTGTTCACGTTTTCTGTCGAGGTTATTCTCTGCATTTAGCAGTAGACTTTAATTACTGCTTCTTGATTGTTTTAAATACGAGTATCCATGTCTATTTACTTTACGACGTCACGTTTACTGTCGAAGTTATTCTCTGCTTTTAACAACAGACCTCAGTTATTGTTTCTTTATTGTTGTATTTATAAGTATCCATGTTCCTATTTTCCTTAAGAGTTCCTAATTCTTATCATGTTATGCCGATGTTAAATTTCAATGCGTCTAAGACCAAGCTGCTGTCTGTCAATCATCACAGGCAACTTCTACTGCTTCCCATAAGCATGGACCAAGCGAGTCTCCCTAAGTGCAATACACTGCGCCTCCTCGGCCTTACCCTCTCTTCTGATCTCAAGTGGAACATTGAGTCAATAGCTAAATCCACTGCTAGGAAGGTTGGGTCACTGTGTCGGGCCAGGATGTTTTTTCCGCCTGAATCCATCCTGCATATATACAAATCAACCATTCGTCCCTGCATGGAATACTACTGCCATATATGGTCAGGTGCCCCTGCTGTTCATCTCAGTGTTCTTGACAGGCTCCAAAGGAGAATCAGTAATGTGATAGGTACCGACTTGGCGGCTTGACTCCAGCCACTTCCTCACCGACAGGATGTGGCTTCCCTTTGTCTGTTCTATAAATACTTTCATGGCTTCTGCTCCAACGAACTTAAGTCACTAGTGCCTCTGCAACAGGTGTTTACTCGTGCAACCAGATTGGCAACTGGGTTTCAAAATATTCTCGCTGTACAAGTTGAATAGATTCGGTGAAAAGACACATCCTTGTTTTACGCCCCTTTCTATCTTTGTATATCTACTCAATTAATTACCTGTCCGTATGCAAGCGGTTTGCTGCCAGTAAAGATTCTTGATTACTCTCAAGTCATTCCCAAATATGTCCAGGCTGCCGCGTATCTCCATCAGTTCTTTGTGGCGTATTTTCTCAAACGCCTTTGCATAATCAATAAAGCACAGGTATAAGTCCTTCTTCATTTGTATTGCCCTTTCAGAGAGCATCCTAATAATAAATATGGCATTCCTTGTTCCTGTGTCTTTAACGAAACCACACTGTTCTTGTCCTATCTCTGGCCTACTTCTGCTTCTCGCTCTATTCATCAGAATTCGGACGATCAGTTTTGTTATATGGCTCATTAAACTCATGGTTCTGTGGAGTTCGCACACATTTGCTCTTGGCTTCTTAGGTAATGCTGAGGTCATCTGGTATAACCCCACTATTATAAATTTCATTTATTATTTCAGTAATTTTTTAAATACCAAATTCTTCCAGGGCTATCAGCATCTCTATGACTATGCCGTCTGATCCCGCTGCTTTGTTTCTATTCAGCTTGGCTACTGCAGATTCCACTTCAGACTTTAATATTTCCGGTCCGTCCTCATCTTTGCGTATTATTGGCTGTTCTTTCTTGTCGTGGAAAAGAACTTTTATATATTCTTCCCATCATTGGAGTATTTCATCTTTGTCCAAAATGATTGTTCCATCCTTAGATTTTATGCATCCTGTTGAAGAACAGTGTGTTTGTCCTGTCAGTTCTTTTATTTCCTTTCACGTGCAAACAATTTGATTGGCTAAAAATTAACCAACCAGCGAGCGTGCTTTGGGAAGACAGGAAAAGGCCTGTTTGATCCAATTTTCTCATAAAAGTGAACAAAAACGATTACTTGATTTGTAAAGTGTCGCATTGCTGCGATTTTTAAATTGTCTTGTAATGAATGCACTGGTGATATATTAACCAATCGTTGCATGACAAAGCTGGTATGGTATGTATGGATGTATGTGAGTGTGTGGATGCGTACCTAAGGAGGTTCTACAATATATTTTATGTTTCTTTTTCCGCTATAGCTTCCTCATTGCTCACATTTTCTGTCAATGTTATTTTCTGCATTTAGCAGTAGAACAACATCATTATTTGCTTCCGAATTTAAGTATCAGTTTCCACGTTACTATTCTGTTTAAGATTTATTCATTTCTCACATATTCTCTCGATGTTTTTCTCAGTTTTCCTTATGGTTGTAAGTATAATTTTCTAAGTTACTATTTTCTTAAGACTTCCTCATTGCTCTCATACACTCACGATGTTATTCTCTGCATTTAGCAGTAGACTTAAATCACTGATTCTTGCTTATTGTAAATTTAAGTACCCATATTTCTATTTTCTTTACGATGTCTTCATTGCTTACATTTTGCGTCGATGTTATTCTCTGCCTTTAGCATTAGACTTAATTCATTGTTTCCTTATGGTTCTGAGTATAATTTTCTATATTACTATGTTCTTTCCGACATCGTCATTGTTCACGTGCTTTCTCGATGTTATTTTCTACTTTTATCAGTAGTCCTCAATCCCTGTTTCCTTTTGGTTGTACATACGTTTCTTTGTTCATTTTTTTCAGTCTTCCACATGTACTGTCGACGTACGAGGGTCATTCAATAAATAAGGTGAAGTTTTCGGTATAAGGACTTCTCATACAGATAGAAGCTTATTTTGTTTCTCAACGTAGTCTCCCAGTAGTGTCACACACTTTTCTCATCTGTGCACAAGCTTCCGTATTCCATCAGCGTGAAAATCTTTGGACTGATGTCTCAGCCAATCGCTCACAGCACTTTTGACTTTATCGTCACTTTCAAACTTTGTGCCTCTCCTGAACGTTTTCAAGGGATCAACCAGGTGAAAGTCTGAAGGGGCGAGGCCTGGACTGTAAGGGAGATAAGGGAGCAGTTCCCAGCCCAGCTCGTTGATGGTCTATACCGTTTGATGCAAGACGATTCCATGTGACTGATGACCCCTACGTTTGTTTAACAAAGAGGCTCAAAGTCCTTGCAATGCCATCCACTGTCACCCTTCTATCAGACTGAACGATATCATTGACTGATTCGATCACCTCAGGAGACCTCACTTCTGTAGGCATCCCAGGCCTGTCTTCATCCTCAACAATGCTCTCTCCTTCTTTAAACAATTTAGCCTACTTGTAGACATTCTTTGGCTGAAACATGTGGCACCATACACAGTTGACATTCTCCTATGAATTTCAATTGGTTTGCACCCTTCAGCAACCAAAAACTTGATGACTGACTTCTGTTCAATCCTGGAGCATGCTTCTTGATTGGTCATCTTTGTTAACCTCCAAAACTCTCAAACTTTTTTTTTCAGTCTGCAAAACAAATTAAATCTCTTTGAAAAAGAAGTAAAAGAAGTTTTTTTAAAGTAAGCTTCTATCTTTATTAGAAGTTCTTATACCGAAAAATTCACCTTCTTTATTGAATGACCCTTGAAATTCTCTGCATTTAGCAGTAGATCACAAGCACTGTTTCCCTCTTGTTGTAAGTGTAACTTTCCATTTTCGTATTTTCCTTAAAACTTCCTCACTGCTCTCATGTTCTGTCGATGTTATTCTGCCTTTTGAAGTTGACTTCAATCACTTTTCCTCGCTGGCTGTAAATACAGTTTTCCGTGTTTCTATTGTTCTTAAAGCTTCCCCATTGCTCATATTTTTGTCGAAGTTATTCTTTGCCTTTACTATTAGACATAAATCAATGCTTCTTTCTAGTTGTAAATATAAGTTTCCATGTTTCAGTTTTCGGTAAAACTTCCTAGCTTTTCTCATATTCTTTCGATGTTATTCTCTGCATTTAGCAGTAGTCCTCAATCACTGTTTCTTTCTGGTTGTAATTATAAGTTTTTATGTTTCTTTTTTTTAAAGCTTCTTAATTGATCACATTTTCTGTCGGTGTTATTATCTACGTTTAGCAGTAAAACTAAATCATTGTTTCCTTCCGATTTTAAATATAAGTTTTTATGTTCCTACTTTTCTGTCTTTTTCATTGCTCACATGTTTTGTCGATATCATTATTAGCATTCGTCGGTAGAGGCACACATCTGTTGCCTCAAGTTCTTCATCTGTGAGAAAAATATCAATTCCTCACTGCCAAATAAATAATTACATATGATATGCCAGTTTAGACTATTTTTAAAGATATCCTTCTGTTTTGTTTTGTTTTTTTGTTTTGTTTTTTGTTTTTTTAATCATTTCACTCCAAGCAAAGCATTCCACTGCCACTATTGCGCAGGGGTTTACATAGGGGAAAGTGTTGAGAAAGAGTGGATAGATATAGGAAATGTCAGCAGGAGCGTGATAGACGGGTAAGGATACCGAGGATGAGGGTTGGGTAGATGGGAAGAGTGTTTGAGAGAATGGATGCGAGTTACTGTGTTAGGAGGTTTCTATTGATCTTACATTTAAACTTCTGGAGATTGTAGCTGTCGGGGAAGCAAGTATGTGGAAAGGAATTCGACAGGCGGGAAGTGCGAGAAAAGAAGCTGTTGGAGTAGAAATTGCGGTTACATTTTATCGGTTTCACTGTAAAAGGGTGGAGCTTGCTTTATGAAATGCCTCTATTGCCATTTCGACGGCCTTTAGTTTTGTAGGTCAAATTTTCCATTTGTCTTTTACTACATTACACAGATAATTTATCTTCTATATCTGTTTAATTTAAATGTCCTCGATATATACCTTAATCAATGTCAAAATAAAGTCGTTTATAGAACTGAAGCATAGAATAGCCTGCGCTAAGAGCAGTTTTACCCAACACCGTAAACTTCTATGCAAACCCAAACTATAACCTACAAACTTGAACCATGTTCTTAAATAGCCTCACCATCAAAAGATTCATATGGATGTCGTATATGATGCCAAAACCGTTCATAAATATCCAAACTGCCAGCTGTATACAACGATTTCCTCATATCAGTAGTTAAAACTGCATTGAGCGAATGAATCCTGTAGGTCTTATTTCTTTTTTTGCAACATATCAACGTACTGCTTTTTACCGAAATGTTCTGATGCTATTCTTCTTCTTTATGTGCCGTGTCTCTTCAGGACGTAGACGATTATGTACCTTCACTTGCCCCTATCCCTTGTCACCATTAACACCTTCCCTCTTGTTATCTCTCCCAAAACCTGCTCCGCCATCTACTTGCTCAAGCCCATCAAGTATGTCTCGCGTTTTCCCAGTCTCTCTTTCCCTCTATCAATCCTATGAGTATTGGCTTATCCAAACCCTCCTTTACCATTAGTTAGAAAAGCACCAATGACAAATGAATTAATCGACAGGTGTCACAATATAGACTTCATTCTGCCTACTTTATTTTGGAAGAAGAAAACAAGAGATGAACAATGTTTAACGCAGAACTGGACACAAAAAATAAATAAAATTATTTCTGAAATCTTCAGAAATGTTCGAAAGACTAACCCTTACGCTTGAATGACTCAGATATCAGTCACTTATTACATTTTGCAAAGAACCGGTCTTCATATTTGGTTGCATTTCAGATATGTCCTGGTGAAACTTCGAACCATGATCAACGCTATGCTATGACCAGATCTGCTGGAGAATGGGAAAAGTAGATTTTAAGAAACATCCAAAATCCTCTTCTAGTTTGAATAGTTTTAAATTTTACAGAGATAAAATATATATTTTTGCACAGCTAACATAAATGAATTCTATGTCGTCAAATCAAGTGAATCCAATTTCACTCTGGTCTTGTTAACAGATATCTATTCTATGAACCATTGAAAATGCTTGTTTTCAGTTTTGCATCACTTTTCTCTTTGCTAAATTTTACTTTCAGATACAGGAATTCCTAACCAGGATGTGCGATTTTTTTAACAAAGTTCTTTATGAGATCGAATTTAATGTGAATTTACTATATACAGAAATTACATAATATTAATAAAATATTTACATTGAATGGACATGTATATAAAACCTGAAATGAAATACCATCTAAAACAAGTGGATGATCTTTATTTTCTTCTTTTTTTTTTTTTATAATCTGGGGTCATGGTTGAATTCCTGACCCAAAAAAAAACATACCAAGAGCGATGGATAAATTACCGATAATTTTTTTATTTTTAATTTTGCGTATGTTCTTTATTTTGGTTGTTCTTTATTTTGTCGACTGCACAGTATAGAAGGGTCAGTTGGGCACTATCTATGAGATAAAGAGCATCATGACACGATGTCTTCCAGAAATATGGAAACAGTATACTGCACTGCTTCGCATTTGCTCTGAAAGCGCCAATATGAGGACCGTGCAGAGGTACAGGGTTATATGAGTCTAATGAATATTACAAAGATGTTTGAAGTGATCACTTGTGGTGGCGACCTTATGCCTCTGTTCATCTTTCCACAAGGTCTCAAACTCAACACGGAGGCCTATATCAAGTGCCTTGAGAAGGTAGTGCTGCCCTGGGTCAAGAGAGTGATTGCCGGAAGATCCAATGTCTAGCAACAGGACTCGACACTATGCAACACAAGCAGAAAAACCCAGTCATGGCTGCTGTTATGTCGGGTAACAAACAGAATTACCTGAAATAATACTAAACAACGTAATAATATAAAAGTAGGTGTATTGACAGGAAAGAGAAGTATTTACAAGAGGTGAGAATTAGTAGGATACAGAACAAGATAATCAGTATACAGTATCGTCGTCGAGACGTGATAGATTGACTAGTAGAACACTTCCGGTGCAATACCGGAAATACCCGACGTACTCGCTCACTCGACTTTCTTCCTCGAGGTATAATCACTACTATTTTATACAGTGATTCGAATAGTCCATTTCCGTGAAAAGGTGGAGAGCGCTCCAACAGCTGCCAAACAATTTCTGCGACCACACCCCCTTACATCCGGCCACCTAACTCCCCAAACTGAAACCGACTTGGTTATTATGCGTGGGGCGCAGTTGAACAAGAGACCACCAAAACTACTTGTAACACCAAAAATGAACTGAAGTCAAAGATTGTGGCAGCATTCGCAAACTTAAACAAGAAGAGTTGCAGGAGATTCCAAAGACGTCTAGAAGCTGTGATTGAAGCCAATGAAGATTTTATTGAATACATTTATTCTTTAGTATTTAAAGATGTTTTACGCAATTTTGTTAATACATATGTTAAAATGAGATATCAGTGTTATTTTCGTTTTTGCGTAATTTAGACGGCAATTTATCTCTCGCGCTCTGTATATCTGTTAAAATGAGATGTAAGTGTTATTTTCATTTTTGCTTAACTTAGACGACAATTTATCCATCATATTCTGTATATCTGTTAAAATGAGATGTCAGCATATTTTCATTTTTGCGTCATTTAGACGGAAATTTATCCATCGCACACTGTAAATGCTAGTATTAAAATGAAATGAAAAACTATAAATAAAAGGAATAACATCTGGAAGTAAAATATTCTTATAGTACAGCTCTTTAGCACCCTTATCATCACCAATAAAAGAAACGGTCATCTTATTCAGGTAACAGATTTAGACGTAATAAAATTAATGGCAGCAAAACTCAATGTGATACATACACCTTGCTATTGAGTGAAGCGCTAAGTACTAACTGGATTCAAAATATGCCAACTGAAGGACTATAGGGAATCCTACAAAGATTAAAAGAAACATCTGTGAAAGAGAAGTGTATTTTAGTAGGCATTACAGAAGTAAACAAGTGCTTAAGCATTTTCTTATAATCCGACATCCCAGTTATGGGAAAGATCCAGAAGCAGACCTAGCAACAATATTCATCATTGACTTCTTTTACGTTCCATGTCCGTTCAAGATGTTGGCGATCATTGCTATCAACAACTTTCTGTACTTTATGGCACTTAATAAAAGTTGTATTGTTTTTTATCTCTCCTAACCCCATCCGGAAGCAAGGCCTCTGATTGAGAGGTTGTGAGGAGCATGGAATCACCTCGTAATTGCTGTTGGTCCCAGGTCCACTCTGACCCTGATTGGTAGCACCTGTTAGGATCTCAGCTATGGGCAAATAGCTAACCCCCAAACTGGAGTCAAAACACTATGAAAGTATAAAAATACACTTTTATAGAAATACATACATAAAAATAGACTTTGATAGAAAAATATACATTTTTCAAAGAAAAATATTACCAACAATACATTTTTGAAGAAAAAATTATTATAAAACATTTTCGAAAGAAAAAAAAATTATTCTCAACAAAACATTTTTGAATATAATACTAGAAGGCATTTTCGATTTTCCAAAATAAAAAAAGAACAAATTATTTTCATTAAAATCTAAATCAACTTTCTCACTATAACCGAACACTAAAAATACCTTAAAACCCCACCTTTTTTGCACTAAATAACCCACAGAGTTTAATATGCCATTAAACAAAACTCAAACTTAAATTCAAACTCCTAACTCTTGTTCTACTATCCATTTATAGAATCTTGTTAGATAGCTTACTCGCCGTTTCCTTTTGTCGATATTATCTTTAGTTTGTTCTTTGAGTGTTTCCAAGAACTCTTTCCTTATAATATGTCCTAAAAATTCCAGTCGTCTCTTTCTGATGTTATTACAAGTTTTTGTTTCCATTTTCTTCATCGCATCCTCACATGGTTAGTCCATGCTATTTTCAGTGTCTTTCTATAAAATTACATTTTTGTGAGCTCAATTCTCTTCTTAGTTTGTGAGATTTTCCGCCATTCACTGTCAGGACTGATGTTACGGTCCATTAAAACACAGGAAGGACACCTCGATTTGGGACAATAGTTAGCAAGATTGTCTCGCTAGAATCATTACAATTGAGTAGTGAGTCCGTTCTTCACTGGATGACCAATATTTTCGGCCTTGTCCCACGACTAAGCTGCATTTTAAAAATCACCATTACTACACAGAAATTTTAAAAAAAGAACAGAGAAGAGCTATGAATTACAATAAAGAATAACCGACGAGAACTATGAATTTTAATAAGGAAGAACCGACGAGAACTATGAATTACAAGAAGGAAGAACCGACGAGAGCTATGAATTTTAATAAGGAAGAACCGAGGAGAACTATGAATTACAAGAAGGAAGAACCGACGAGGGATATGAATTTCAGTAAAAAAAAAAAAAGAGAACAGAGGTGAGCTAAGAATTACAGAAATTGTTGGAAAGAATTGGTCGTTTGAAGTGGATTAGATATTCATGCAGAAGCAATTATAGATTCTGAATAAATAATTCAGTGTAAAAAACTATCTTAGCAAAATCATTGGCTGTTAATTGTAATTAAATATATCTTTCTTTTCTGATAAGTTTGCTGATTGGTTGATTTTGTTCAGCGTCGTATCAAACTCTATGGAATATTTAATGTTGAAATCTACATATTTTCAACAATTTTATAACTTAAACTAAATATAATTTGAACGCATTTAACTACAGATAAAATGTAATGTTGGTATTTTTTCTATAAAATGCATTGTTTGTCACTTTACTATAAATATGTATTGTTGGTGTTTTTTACAAAAAATGTGTTGCTGATATTTTTACTATAAAATGTATTTTTATACATTCATAGTCTTCTTTTTTGGTGGAGAGCGCTCACTATTTTCTAATAGCTGGAAGCCTCACAGGTGCTACCACCTCGGATCAGTGTGGACCTGGGAAAAACAGCAATTAAGAGGTGGTTTTATGCTCCCAAAAACCTCTCGATATCTTGCTGCCAGATATAACATTGAGAGTCAACAATCCAGATAGATAGCTATAATTAGAGGCTGTTAAGCTTAACACTGAGGCTAGCAGGCTTTTTTTCTTTTCTATTTGGACAAGGTGGCTTTTTCAGAATAGCGTACCCATATACTGACGTTACGCTATTTATCTCTTTTCTATCTAAACTTATTTATAAATGGAACTTTCTCTGTGTGTGTATGTGTGTGTGTGTGTCCGTTACATATAGACTCCGAACCGGCTGAACCGATTTTCTTAAAAATGTACACAGTTGGACTACAAGCGTCTGCGAGTGTTCTTAGCTAGGTTTTGTATCGAGGTACCCCGGATAAATATCAAAAATCGATAATCGAAAAAATCGGGTTATAGAAGAAGTGGTCCGATTTTAATCAAATTTGATACACTCATAGACAAAGACATAAGAAACAATATTCAGAAGTTTCAAGGTTGCAGTTCTTACAATAGTGCAGAAAATCGATAATATATATATATATATATATATATATATATATATAAGAGGCAAGATGCTTGTGTGTGTGTCTGTTTATCTGCCTGTATGTCTGTATTTTTTTCAGTCCTTTTATTTCAGTTTTTGCTTCGGGTTTGGCTCTAAGTAAGTATAATTGTAGTTCTAAGTCTCAGCCATGCTACCATTTGCTCAGAGGACTTATTTAGCCTTCAAAATTCAGTTTACGACGAAAAAAACTTATTGGATATCGATACCAGGAAATCAACATTTGACTTACATCCATTCATATTTCTTTCAGTCTACGGTTTCGCTTTAACTGGAAACAACTATTGCTTTTTTGTCTTTCGCATCAACGTCCAAAGAGTCTGAGCTCCAGGACCATGGATTAGTTTTAAAGCTTTCATTATATATGAGCAACGCCGGGCTATACTGTTAGTCGTAAGATAACTGCGACAAGTGATTTGTTTTGTTAAGCAGATATCTGGTAACGGAACAGAGACGTGAATTTATGCAGTTTTCTATTTCTCAAATTACTCCTCTAAAATACAAATTATTGTCATAAAATATCTCCTGAACATATCGAAATGCACTACCGAAGCAATATGCTGAAACACTAGTTAGAAAAGTACTAAAGACGCCCGAATTGGTAGACAGGCGACATAACCTGGCTGCGTCACAATCCAATCTTCTGCTGACCACTTTCTTTTGGCAGAAAAGTCCCAGAAAATCTTATAATCAATCCTCTGGCATAGACAATAAAATCAGTTGAAGAGAAAATCTTTAAGAAGCAAATTTTTCAGGTATTATAAATCTCAAAATCCAGGAACAAAGACCTTAACAGAGAAAGAATTTTGACAATTCCTGTGAAATCATCTTCAAAGAGCAGGGCACCTGCATAGAAAAAGAGCAGCAGTTCTTAATGCATTAGTGCAAAATAAATATAGACTGACTTTTTTTTTACAATCATATCGCCCCAAGCAAGGCAGTCAACTAGGTGGTTACATAGGAGGGAAGTTATAAGAAAGAGTGACAAGTTACAGGGCGTGTCAGGAAGTGGGTAAGAGAAGGATTAAGATACTGAGAGTGGAGTGGATGGAGAAAGGATCATGAGAGAGAAGATGCAAGTTAGCAAGATGAGATGACTATTGACTTTATACTTAAATTCCTGGATATTGTAGCTGTCGGGGAAGCAAGTAAAAGGAAATAAATTTCACAAGCAGGAAGTGCGATAAAAGAAGCTGATGGAGTAGAATTTATGTTTACATTTTATTGGTTTCACTGTAAAAGGGTGGGATCTAATTGCTCATCTTGTGGCACGAGTAAATTCATGTATAGGGGGAACCAGCAAGCTAAGTTCGTCATAGCAGAATCCGTGAAAGTACTTGTAGAAAAGACACAGAGAAGCCACATTGCGCCGGAGAGAAAGTGACTGTATCTGAGCTACCAGGTCGGGATCAATCACATTACCGATTCTCCGTTGTATTTTGTCAAGGACTCCTAGATGTATAGCAAGGGCACCCGACTAAATATGGTAGCAGTATTCAATGCAAGGGCGGATGGTAGATTTATATATGTGCAGGATGGTTTCAGACGGGAAAAACTTCCTGGCCTGACACAGAGAACCGAACTTCTTAGCAGCGGATTTAGCTATGGATTCGATATAGTCATTCCACTTAAGGTCTGTTGTGAGAGTTAACCCGAGGAGGCGCAGTGTTTTGCTCTCAGAGAGACTAGCCTGATCCATGTTAATGGATGGTTGAAGAGATTGCCTGTAATGGTTAATAGATAGCAGCTTCGTTTTGAAAGCATTAAAATTCACGAGCCATTTCTTACCCATGTCCACCACGGATTCGAGGTCATTTTCAAGCTCAGCAACTAGGTTTGCATTGTCAGCCTGGACAGATTTTTGATCGAGGCGAGAGTAAACCGTCGTGTCGTCAGCGTATATGTCTACTTGGGATTTTATTACATAGGGGAGATCGTTAATGGCTTAGAATTAAATAAGTTCGTATATTCTGTGACTTGCATCAATATATGTTTTGTCATACTGTATATTATCAAATGTAAATGATTTATATTTAGTAATCAATAGTGCTGAGTTTATATTCATTGTGTTTCGATGCATGCTTACATTATACTCAGGAACTGTTAAGTAAAACATTGAAGTAGATGTATGGTTAGCATCAACAAGATACAGTTGAAATTTCAAGAAAATCACGAGGAAAAGGACTTAGAGAATTTGATACTCACTGGTCTTATTCAAGGCAAATGAACTTCAGCGAGTCTAATGAGATTGTGTAAACTGATGGCAGAATGGGATTCATTCATTCATTCATTTTCTTTTTCGGTTTATCAAACCTTTGTGGACTATTTAAAACTAATATCTATTTTAAATTGTAGAATTTGTGTGTGTGTGTGTGTGTGTGTGTGTGTGTGTGTGTGTGTGTGTGTGTGTGTGTGTGTGAAGATTGCATTAAAATCTTTTGAGAATAACAATGATTTTTTTGCAGAAACAAGTCCTACTATTTAACCCATAACCAGTGGAGTAGACTGATTCATACATTTCCCAAGTATATCTACATATACAAATGAATGAATGGTCGGACAAATGTAACGTAAACATTTGTAGACATCTAGAACAACATTTCTGTCTACATTCGCAATATAAAAAAATAATGCTCTATAATACAACTATTCTACACCAAGAAAACAACAAAAGCAAACTACAGATTCTCGAAGCAATATTCATTAAAACACTTAAGCCGTCAATTAATAGAATCAGCTATGGATACTGTAGTTATGTTCTAAAATGTTTGTAAAAAGAACAGTTTTTTCGTTCTTTAACACGTGCATGTCCATATATTACAACATATAAAAAATTCCATTTTGGATAATTTTCACGTTCTAATGAACACTAGCAATTTGTCAACCGTTATATTTGAAACAGGAAAAAATGTACAGTAATTTCAGCGACACAGTTTTCGGGTTACATTTGTTATCATAACTCACACCCCTGAAGATGACCTCGGAAAGAGGTTGAAAGTACTTGGGTACCTTAAGAAATGAATGAAAATAATATCTGTCAACGTTACAGCTCATTTCTGACATCTTTTGATTGTAATGTACGAAAGATTATCCATGAGTATGAACGGATTTTATTACAAATAAGTAAACATATTGTTTGCAATTTATTTAATCTGATATATATATGGGCGGCAACACTATTGTTTTTATTAAATATGTTTCGTTTAAAACAACCGACAAGGAAGATCTAATTATTTTTTTATTTAATTTTTCCAGTATTCTTTCATAGTTCCTAGATAAGGAATATAAAAATGTTTCATAATTTTTTTTTATTTTCCAAGTGCTTTCAGCCACGTCAGTGGCCATTTTCTAGGATGTTATTTTTCTGCTGTTGTTATTTTTCCGATGTTGGTATTTTATCCTCATGTTTTGACTGTAACGTAATTTATTTTGTGTTTTTGAAAAGGCGCGTTCTCAAAAGCTACCATGTGATGTGCGCGAATGGACATTACGTGAGCGTCTGTCTATTTTTAAAAACTCTCAAAACTCCATTTCCACTATTAAATAACGTAAGGTTGATGGTTCGGGAATTTTTTTTATATAGTTCCTTATTTATAGCGAAATTCTTTTGATATTGTGATTTAAATTGTATTTTTGCATTTTCAACCAAAGTTTTTCTTAAGAGTTCTTGCAAATTATTAGTTAATAAATGTTTTTATTGCACTGTTTTTACGTAAGTGGCATGTAAAGCGTCCTCTCAAAGAGTCGGTAGTACGGCCAATATAGGTAATTGAATCAAATTTTGAAATAACTCATCGCTAAAATTTACCTAAGAACTCATAGACAATAAGAACATCCCGTTTCTCGATGTTAATATAGAGCTAAAACCAATTAATTTATCACTTGTCTGCATAAAAAAAACCACTCTTGTCTTGTTAACGATAATAGCAAATACCCAAAAAGATATAAAATAGCAGCAATAACGAACTTCTCGAATAAAGCACATCAAATTTTCTCCTTCCAAAGAATATTTTAAATTGTGGAGAGTCATGATAACCAACGTATATTGATATTTGACTAAGTTTAAATTTATATAGCACCAAATCAAATATAGTAGGGATCGTGAATATTATTATGTGATCGTGAAAAGTTTCC
>JBBBDQ010000143.1:2975000-2980000 GCA_037127315.1 Ascarosepion bandense | reverse complement strand
TACTGCACAATTGTACATTTTGTTTCGACATTGAAAGAACAATGTCTCATCAGGTAGTTAATATTCATTAATCATTATTAACTACCTGATGAGACATTGTTCTTTCAATGTCGAAACAAAATGGACACTTTTGTAGTAGCTTGTAGCTTGTACATGTTCTAAAGTATAATTTATAATATATATATATATATATATATATATATATATATATATATATATATATATACTTCTGATATGAGGTAATATTTGTATTATTCACACTTCGAACAGTTATCCTAATCTTTAATGCCATGTTTACGACGATTCGGCGTCAAGGACACGTGGCTTAGTGGAAATAAGCGTTGGTTGGTTTCAGTGACTTGGCCAGGGGAGTTGTGGGCTCAATGCAGCAGCGATTAACAAATAACTTGGAGAGTTGAGTTGAAGGGAGATAACTACATGCCATCTGAAATTGGCATCGCACTGGGAATGCGAATGATATACCGTGGTGATCGAAATAAAGAGTTTGGTTCTAGGTTCCTAACACATAAAGAGGGCCGGATTGTTCAACGACCGATTTGTCTTAAATATGCCAATAAAGACAACAGTCCTAACAGTGTAAATAATATATATATATATGTGTGTGTGTGTGTGTGTGTGTGTGTGTGTGTGTGTGTGTGTGTGTGTGTGTGCATAAAGACAAACTTTTAACTATACTCGTGTCGAAAACCCTCCGTTGATCTACGTGGAAGGAAAAATGGTTATTTAAAAAAAAGCGCTAAGCACATGAGCATCAGTCAAAAGAATTCGGACTGAGTTAGCACGTAGCCCCCCCCCCAAAAAAAAACCCGAGACGAGTAATCAACTAACAAAAAAGCGCTCAATACTTAGGTAGAGCAGAATAAATAAAGTTTACCTAATGTACCAACAAACCTGCCAAGGTTTCACCTAAGCGGATCGTCAGGGAAAGCTAGCCCTGACGATCCGCTTAGGTGAAACCTTGGTAGGTTTGTTGGCTCACTCGGTATACTATATATATATATATATATATATATATATAAGTCTGCCTAGTTTCACTGAGTGCCCATAGCCCAGGGGTAGAGTCGCCGTAAAAAAGCAATCGGAGTCTAACCGTACTGATGAGCTGTGATACGGCGAAACAGGTCTGTCTGCGGATAACTATATATATATATATATATATATATATATATATTGTCATCCGCATTCATTAATATAAACAATATTGTATCTCCTACACGCATATTCTCTAAGTACCCCTTCTACTACTACCACTTAACTTTACAAATAACCATGAATTCATTTTATATTTTCTAAATAAATCATTTTCACAATTTATTTTAAAATATCACCTGAAGAAGAATAGTGTTGTTCTGAAACATGAAAATTTTTGTGTAGTGGTATAATGCATTTATAAACCATTGCATTAAAATATTACAATATATATTAATATGTGTGAGATATATATATATATATATATATATATATATATATATATATATATAGTTTTTATTGTCATCCGCAGACAGATCTGTTTCGCCGTATCACAGCTCATCGGTACGGTTAGACTCCGAGTGCTTTTTTACCCAGGATTGAAAGCCGACCGAAATGGCGTCAGTCGGCGACTTTACCCCTGGGCTATGAGCGTTCGGTGGGAGTAGGCAGACTTTTATTATATATATATATATATATATATATATATATATATATATATATATATATATATATATCTGCCTATATATATATATATATATATATATATATATATGGGGGGGTTATGCAGCAAATTCACAGGTCAGATTAAATAAATTGCAAACATTATGTCTGCTTATTTTTAATAAAATCCATTCGTACTTACGGATATTCTTTCCTGTATTATAACTGAAAGATGTGAGAAATGTCCCATGACTTTAAGAGGTTGATTTTATTATCCATTTCTCAATGCCTCCCAAATACTTTTAATCTTCTTCTGAGATCATCTTCGGGGGTGTCATTTGTAGCAACAAAATTAACTGCAAAATTTTGTTACTAACAATTACTGTAATTTTTTTCTTTTTGCTTCAAATGTAACTGTTGATAGTTATGCTTAGCGTTCATTAGAACGTGAAAATTTCCACTATAGAAGTTTTTATGTTGTAATGTCATGGTAATGCACGTATTAAAGTATGGAAAAAACTGTTCTTTTTATGAATATTTTAGAACATTACTACAGTATTCATAGCTGCTTCTATTAATTGACGTCTTAAATTTTTAATAAATACTGCCTCGAGGATCTATAGTTGCATTTGTTGTTTCCTTGGTGTAGGTGAGTTGTGTTGTCGATCATTATTTTCTTATATTGTGAATGTAGACAAAAATGTAGTTGTAGATGTCTTGAAATGGATGAATGGTCAGACATGTGGAATGTAAGACGTCTTGTTAATGTAGTTGTTGTAATTTCAACATATATTCTTGGTTTTTGTCAGAGATACATTCTCCCAAATGTCATTTGAATTGATATATGATGTTGTATTTACGTATTACATCAGTTAGTGTGTAAAAGTTATTACGGATAATAAAATTAGTAGCATTTTATTTATTACAATATATTATTAATTTTAAGTTTTTATTAGGATTCACGGAAGATATATTTGTACAAATAAGATTTTTTATGATTTTTTCATTTTATTTGTAATCATCGTGCATCTCGTTGCAATAAAAGAGTTTGATATATTTAGGATCTTTTAAGGTTTTCGTTATATCGTCTTATTTTTTCATCTATAATGTGGTTTGGGAAGTCATAATTAATGAGTCGCCTTAATATTTTTTAGTTCAGAGTAAAAAATCTTCTTTTTTGTGGAGGAGGTAATTTGTACTCGGTTAATTAAATTGTGTATGTGCTATTTTATAGTAATTAAGACATTCACTGTTATAGTTGAGAATGAAGAGTTTTGTCTGGTTGGTTTTTTAAATGGGGAGGTAGTAAATGTGCTATCGTTTGTGTCTATTAAAATATCAAAGAAAAAGATTTTGTTATCTTCGTTAAGTTTGTATGTAATCTTGAGGAAAGAGGCTTATTTTTAAGGGTTTTTTTTTGTTCCATTATTTCTCCTGTGTATTTAATTAATATAAGAATATCATCTACATACTGTAGGTAAAGTGCTAAATATAATTTTTTAGGTTGGCCATGTAGAAGTTGTTGAAGGTTGGATCCAGAACTGAACCAAATTAAAACACCGTCCTGTTGAACGTATACATTATTTCTGAGATTATATAATGGGAATTCGGTAGTACAGGTTAATAGAAGTATTTTTTAGTATTTTAGGTTTATATTTATTTATTTATTTATTTGAAATTTATTACATAAGTATTTTATAACATTACTACAATGTAACTATTTTGTTTCAACACTTCTTGTGTCTTGTCAAGTTATGGTGCTAGTTGCAGGATGAAGATTTTTAAAAGGTTCAATACTAACCAAACCTCCTCAATAGGGGAGACATTTTTACGATGTCTGTCTGGGATGACCAATCAAAATACAAGTAAATGCTAATTTGAAAAACATGACAACGTACCCTAAACACAATTCATTGGTGCATTAATGTTAATATTTGATTAAAATAGAAATCAAAATTACTATTAGATTCAGTTTAAAATGAAAATGTTTTTCGGATATTGTCTTTGCGACGTGTCAATTTATCCGTTAAATTCAATGCTATTTTAACAAGTGTTTGTAGACGCTACATATATAGTAGTCATATTTCAATGCATAAACATAAATATAATGAAATATATGAGCACGCAAATTCACATGCCAAAACCAAAATACGTGAGCACACAGAATATATATATATATATATATATATATATGTGTGTGTGTGTGTGTGTGTGTGTGTGTGTGTGTGTGTGTGTGTGTGTGTGTGATGAAATAGAACGAATTGGAAACTTTTATTAATCTCAAATATTCACCTTTACTAAAGCCTTATCAAGGAATGAGATATGGAGAAAAAGAAAAAAGAAATTGTCTTTTTTATTTCGTGTTATTTCCTTTTCAATGGTTGATCAGGTTTCACGTGCAGTCGACTTGTTAAACAAACACTAGTATGAATTATGGCGTTCCGAATTTAATGTTAGGCGACGCGTCCGTTCAAAGCTCTAAAAAATAACAGAATCCAAGTCCAACTGAAAAACTAAATATTGTAATCCAGATGTTGATGTGTGTGTGTGTGTGTGTGTGTGTGTGTGTGTGTGTGTGTGTGTGAAGTAGACAGTATGTTTGGTGGCTTTTTTTACATGTTTATTTTTAATCATTTTACCCTAAAAAGGTGGGGATGTCACTAGTGCAGGGTGTTACAGGGAGTGAAAGTGAAAGAAAAGACTGAGCATAAGGAGGATGGAGGAAAGGACAAAAGATAAGCGGGATTCAAGAAGATAGAAGATGGCGGTTGCGATTGCATTAAAATTTTAGAAGATTATAGTTGTCAGCAAAGCAAGTAAACGAAAGGGGGAAAATGCAAAAATAGAAACTTTGGAATAGAAGTCTTGGTTACATTTAGCTATTTCAACAATAAACATATATATATATATATATATATATATATATATATATATAGTCATTCGCAGACAGATCTGTTTCACTGTATGACAGCTCATCAGTACGGTTAGACATCGATTGCTTTTTACCCAGGATCGAAATCCGACCGAATTGGCGTCAGTCGGCGATTCTACCTCTGAGCTAAACAGTTGGTTTTATTTTTGACCGTACTGATGAGCTGTCATACAGCAAAACAGATCTGTATGCGGCTGACTATATATATATATATATGATCAATTCACCCCAAACAAAGCGGTACCGAGGTGAACGGGGAGGGGATCTACCGGAAGTAAATGAGAAGGAAATGATTTTAAAAGAAACTGGAAACCAAATGATGGTATAAATTTCATAATTATGCATAGACACTAAAAATATAGAGTTTAAGAGGGAACCTAAATAGGTAACAAAAGATAAACCTCTGCTCCTGTTC
>JBBBDQ010000143.1:2850000-2972500 GCA_037127315.1 Ascarosepion bandense | reverse complement strand
GCTAAAGCTGTTACATATATTACATTATTTACTTCTTTAATGTTTTCTAATGGTCTATCAGTTAAGAATGTTTGTATTTAAGCTTTATATGTTTGCCCAGTATGATTATTGGACATCGCCATGCTGAATTTTGGAAACTGGTCTCTTTCGGACATTTTGAGTTACTTTACTGATTATTCAAATCAGTGATTTGAACTCTTTTTTTAACATCAATGATTTCAACTCTATTGTTTTCAAGAAACTCTACTTTTATTTCGTTTGGTTATCTTCGTCGGTGAGAGATTTTGAATCATTATGATGGAGCTAGATTCTTTAGTTTTAATTCCTGAGAGATCAGTATTTCACCATGAACATCTTTTTCGCAACTCTACCAATTGTTACTTGGGCATTCTGTCATTCCGTGTGTCTTTTATATTTTTATAAGATAGAACTAGACTCGTCTCCATCGATCTGTTCTATTTTGAGTTTGAGAGTTGTTTGTTATTATGCATGATGTCCCTGGGATATTGGTAAGTATATTTGAGTCAAGGTAGTGTTTTATATCAGGTTCTATCATATCTTTATATTTTTGTATGCCTCCCCCGTTATATCGTTTGAGCATTTTTAATGCCTGACTTATTCTATTCTTTTGAGATATATTTGTGTCACGCTTGTGTCCTTTATTTCGTATGATGTCCTTGCGGATATTAGCAGATATGTTTGTGTCAAGTCTCATTTCAATTTCTTTTATATCTCTCCATATTTTGTATGCCTGACCTATTATATTCTTTTGAGGATTTCGAGTCCAGTGTGAAAAGTTGTCATGTCATGCTTATGTTCTTCCAGATTCTACTTAGTCCACTTACTTTTGATTAATTGAGTTCACATCGACCTACGAGAACAAAGATTGAATTTAATCCGGTTTTGGTGCCCGGGTGCCTTATTGTTGGTGGCAGAGTTTTTTGTTTTTTCTTCCAGTAACAGATTTATCAATCCAAGACTGGTTCCTCTCTAAGGGATGGGATCCATGTGAACCTAGCGACGACCGATCCAGCATGAGATTTTTGTTTTTTGGCGTTTTATCTTAACCGCCCTCGAGGTGATTTTCTTCAAGATACTACCTGAAGGATGTGCGTTGTGGTGCATTGGATATCGACTCGGAACGAGAAATCGGGGAGCCGAGTTCGAATTCCAGCTGAATTCGTTGCATTCACTTACGCGCAAATACCCCTGGGAAAGGTATTAATCCGTCTCTTCCTTCCAGTTATGGGTTAAATAACAGGACAGATTGGGTTCTATAGCCTTGGTCGGCAACCAGTCTACCGCAGAAAGCAATGTCAACCTACTGCGGGATAATATTCTGCCCAGTCAGTCATGTCTCTTTCGAGACATGATCGCCTAAGCGTGTATCACGTATGGCACTTAATTGACTACCTGTAAGACGAATGTCGACCAAAACTAAAAAGTTCGTTCGGCATATAAAACAAGGCTGTTCCCCACTGTAATTATTGTTATTGCTTTTTTGTTGTTGTTGTTGTTGGTGGTGGTGGTGGTGGTGTTCTTGGTGTTGTTGTGTTTTGCTTGCTTTTGCTTTGTGTAGAAAGAGTTGTCCCTCCCCAATTAATCAGGGACAAAAAATATGTAACTCTGGTCATTGCCTCGAGAGAAATCTACATAACATATAAGTATGATTTTTAACGATTAATATATATTTAAGGGTCACCAAAAATTTGTTTCGTATATCTTTTTGCTTCATTTCATATAATTCTCAGGTAAGATTGTTGTTTTGAAACGTCACATTTTATCGATTTCTACCTCGAGATCTTTGCATTTAGTTCATCAAATGTTTTCAAAGATGTATCATTATTAATATTATTTCCTTTGATTTCTGTTGTATACACATTTTTTCCAGGTCCCAACCAGAGACCTAAAGATAGAAATGGCTTCATGATATCTTCCACTGATTATTTTTATAAAAAAAACTCAAATCACACACATTTTACATAGATAAAGCTTTTCGGAAGCTGTAAGCTGTACCTTTTTTTTTTTTTTTTTTTTTTTGCATTTCTTCAACGCTTGGGTTACCAGAGAGACCTTCAATGAATCTATCGGAACTTTTTCCAATAAATTCGAGGGATCCATCTATAAATGGAATTTCTGATATCCTCATGTGCTCAATTTTTTAGATTACGCTTCCAAGGTCTTTGTATTTTAAAAGTTTTTTGGAGATCTTCAAAGATACATTAGTCATTACTATGTCAATAAGAAGGCACATTTTGTTTTCGCGGTTTTTGACCCCAATGTCTGGGAAATTAGTTTTGATTCTTGTGATTGTGTGTAGTATGAAGTCCGAAAAATCTTTACAGGTTCTATCTCTGTAACTGTTGCTGCCCTATGCACCATTAGGTGTGATTGATAAGTGATGATAAATGATGATGATCTCTGTAACTAGGTCTGGGTGGGATTCATATCAATTTATTACATTCCGTAAAAGTTGCAGATTTTTCAATGCAGATATCCCACACTGTTCATACCGGGTTTAATATGCAGTGAGTGCCAATACAGTGCAACCTGATGCAAAATAGTCAATTGTTTCTGGATATTTATCACAAAATCAGCATTTTGGGCTAGCACAATTGTTCGGTCTGTGTGCTTTGTAATTTCTAGTTAGTAAGAATTGGTCTTAGTAAGAATATTGACCATAAAGAGATTTTCTTTGCCATCGTTTCTGTATCTGGTCGATTTTGTTTTTGTTATATCTTTTTAATGATTCGCCACTACAGTAGATTTATTATGTTTTACTTGCATTTCTTCACGCAACTAAAATTTTATTTTAGTATTATTATTGTTATTATTATTATTACGAGATTACGCCTGCCCTCACTAATTTGAGAGTATTATATATATATAAATATATATATATATATATATATATATATATAGTCTGCCTACTTCCACCGAACGCCCATAGCCCAGCGGTAGAGTCGCCGACTGACGCCATTTCGGTCGAGTTTCAATCCTGGGTAAAAAAGCAATCGGAGTCTAACGGTACTAATGAGCTGTGATACGGCGAAACAGACCTATCTGCGGATGACAATATATATAAATATAGATGGATAGATAGATAGATATAGTGTATCGAGGCAGCAGATAATTTTCTAAACATATACTGTTAAATATAAGAGACAATGAATGTCTATTATGTTTAATCATGAGCCGTTCCAAACATCGTATTTTGGCTTTAATTTCAGGTGAAAATAAAGACAAAAAAATCTCCAACATTTGGATAATTTTTTATTATGTTTGTTCTAAGCTTTCGACTCAGATGATGCATCTTCATCTGTTATTTTTGCTAAGTAAAGTTTTATGTCAACACAAAATAAAATCCTCTTTGATGGTGGATGTTTTCATTTTAACGTCCTTGTATCCTCCCTGAAGATGGCTCATGTGAACCGAAAGCTTAGAACCAACCTAATGAAAATATTATTCAAATTTTGGATAATTCTTGTCTTTATTTTCATCAGAAATTAAAGCCAAAATACGATGTTTAGAATGGCTCATGATTAAACATAATAGACATTCATTGTCTCTTATATTTAACAGTATATGTTTAGAATATATATATATATATATATATTAATTATTTAAATACTTAGTTTTTGGTCATAATTAAATTAGACCAGTTGTATTAAAAAGTGTTAAATACAATTATATTGTAGAACTTTTGTATATTTTTCATTTGCAAACGAGTTATTACGCAACCCAGAAGACAGAAACCTGGGTCGCATAATAACTCGTTTACAAATTTTATATCTATAAATAAATACACAATGGTCTTTCTAAGTAGGATTATCATTATTGCACACATTGCACACAAATATGCTTCTTTTGAACATTTTTTAACATATGTTATACAAAATATATCTTAGAAAGTCTCTGATTTCAATATTTAAAACGGATCATTTCAGTTCATAAAGTACATACAGATCATTAAAAAATAAAATACTATAAAAATTAAATACGTTCAGTTTATAAAAATATTTAGTATATTCTTCTTCTATATTCCACGACCCTTCAAAATTTTGGCACTCATGGCTTTCCAAACTTTTTGGCTTTGTTGATTTAAGTAACTTTCTTTCTAAGTCTATGTGTCTTTTTCTTCTATTCTATTGTGTGTGTGTGTGTTTTTTTTGTTTGTTTTTTTTTGTTGTTGTTGTTGTTGTTTTTTTCTTTTTAAGTATTAAAATGTTTAACTTGTGGTTCAATAAGATTGTAATAGAAAAAGTTATTCACAATTCCTGAGTCAGTATTTGCTGTAGTGGGAATTTGTATTTTAAATGTCCTATTGTGATTTATTCAGCTCAAATTATATCAGCTGAAAATCAATAAGACACCCTTAGACTGCAGTCGCTTTCGTACACTTACCTCTTATCTCTTTTATTTCTCTTAGTTGACTATTTCGTTAAGAATGTTTTTAAAAATCAAAATGTATTATTTATTCGTAAAATAGCAAATTTGTTTTTAAAAACACATAAGCTAATATTCGATGTTCAGATAAAGCTTACTCAGTATTAGGAATATAGAAAGGTGTGTCTTGAATTAACACGCCTGCTTTGTTTTTCTTTTTCTTTTTTCTTTTATTCTTTTGTTTTATCTATTTTGGCAGGTTATATTTTTCACTTTTCTACCGGAATGAACGTGAGATAGATAGATAGATAGATAGATAGATAGATAGATAGATAGATAGATAGATAGATAGATATGAATGGACTGAGATAGATAGATAGATAGATAGATAGATAGATAGATAGATAGATAGATAGATAGATAGATAGATATGAATGGACTGAGATAGATAGATAGATAGATAGATAGATAGATAGATAGATAGATAGATAGATAGATAGATAGATAGGAATGGACTGAGATAGATAGATAGATAGATAGATAGATAGATAGATAGATAGATAGATAGATAGATAGATATGAATGGACTGAGATAGATAGATAGATAGATAGATAGATAGATAGATAGATAGGAATGGACTGAGATAGATAGATAGATAGATAGATAGATAGATAGATAGATAGATAGATAGATAGATAGATATGAATGGACTGAGATAGATAGATAGATAGATAGATAGATAGATAGATAGATAGATAGATAGATAGATAGATAGATAGATAGATAGATAGATATGAATGGACTGAGATAGATAGATAGATAGATAGATAGATAGATAGATAGAAATGGACTGAGATAGATAGATAGATAGATAGATAGATAGATAGATAGATAGATAGATAGATAGATAGATATGAATGGACTGAGATAGATAGATAGATAGATAGATAGATAGATAGATATGAATGGACTGAGATAGATAGATAGATAGATAGATAGATAGATAGATAGATAGATAGATAGATATGAATGGACTGAGATAGATAGATAGATAGATAGATAGATAGATAGATAGATAGATAGATAGATATGAATGGACTGATAGATAGATAGATAGATAGATAGATAGATAGATAGATATGAATGGACTGAGATAGATAGATAGATAGATAGATATGAATGGACTGAGATAGATAGATAGATAGATAGATAGATAGATAGATAGATAGATAGATAGATAGATAGATAGATAGATGGTGTGCAAAATACTTTAATGATATCTGAATGCTTGATATAAACTTTGATTCTGATTTATAAGTAAGAAAAATTAAAATATTTTATTGCTAAAATAATCTGTCTGAGTTTCGAAGGACAAAAAGCCACATGACGCTTTTCTATCTGACCATCGATCTATGCATTCATTCTAATAAAGAAAAAAGAACTGAAAAGGAGCTAAAAATTAAGAAACAGTTTAATTGTTTCTATTCAACAAAAACTATCGGGTGATAGTTTTCAATCCGGCGGTTTCATTCGAGAACACTTTTGAATTACAATACGACTCCACCCGCAACACCATCCTCCCAACCCTGCTCTATATCAGTTTGGAAGCGCTCAGTTTCCAACAAGGTTCAGGAGCTAGTGGGAGGTCAACTTGGTCATCTGACTCTCCCCACTGCTAGAAAGCGCGTCTCGTCAGCTGGTCGTTCATTTCCGGACAAAGACCAGCTGTTTCCGTCGAATTACAACTTCTTTCAGAACAGAAAATCTTTGCTTCTCGAGTTAAACAGTTCTAGAATCTGTTGGAGATATTCCTTGGAGAAATAAAGGCTAATGAAAAGAAAAAAAAACCTAAAAAGTATTACTGCTAGTTACAGTTTAATCGTTCTACTTATGAGTATAACCCGTCAAAACGATAACATTTTATGAAGAAACAGAACAACAACGAAACTACTGCTAACCGTAAAAAAAGGATCTGAAATTTTTGGAGCCCTTAAAAAGGAATGCTTGGAGAATCTGATACGCACAGAGGGTATTGAAAATAACAGAAACCAATTAAACTGCAAGTAGCCTATTGAGAAGTTTGAGTAGACATATGGCGGAACGTGGACTATAAAGAAAAGGAGAGAGTGGTAAAGGAAACAGAGTTACTTAAGGAACAAAAGAAAAGGAAGCTGTGGAAAGCTATGATCCATTACGTCGTGAAATAACATAAATATAAAAAGGGTGAATGATAAGATATGTTCGTGCTTAGAAATAGACAAATACCTGATAAAGAAGCAACTAATTTGCTATGGTTACTTGCTGGGATCTAGCTTGTTAAATCGAGAGCGTGCTCGCGTTTTTTTTTGTTTTTTTTTTACAAATATTGGCCTATTTTTGCACAAGGCGACGATAGATAAACACTAGTAAATGCTGAACTTATTAACATCTAATTAGAAAATTAATTTCTATTTATTTATGTTCCAAAAACATTTAAAGAAATAATCAGCAATATTATTGGTCATGATCTGGCGCCTCGGTTTCACTCATTTTTCCACCGCCATAAGGTTGCCTCTCTGTGTCATTTCTATGAATACTTTCAAGAAAACGTATAGATGAGCCCTTCGTTATAGTACTTAGAGTTCTTTAATTTAAGCGCAGTACTAGACTCTTTTCTGTCTCCATGTTTTCCAACCAACTTTAATCTACAAAAAAGTGAATGCAATGTCAATCGTTCTTCTGAATATTCTTTCCTCTTCTATTTCATTATTAATGTTTTTGTTTCTAATTTTTCCATCACCTGTAACGCCTTGTATTTTAGAGGCTTTACTGCCTTGCATGGGATAATGTCGATTAAAAAATAATATAAATTATTTACTAAATATATCCAAAAATCAAACCTAAGGCTACAACAGTGAGGAACTTGGTACAGAACAAACTTACTAGCCTTTAAAAACGTTGTTTGAAATTTTGGCTTTAACATGCTACTCGAAAGAAATAGACGACCAATCAAATATGTCTATGTAATATATTTATTAAAAAGTTATGATTCCATAGTTAAAATATTAGTATAAAGTACATATACCTATATATTATCACCTACGTAAAAGCACTTGATAAGGCACTACGCAAATAATTATTTAAACTGCTTGGATAACATATTTTTTAAACGAATTTTCCACAAGCAAGGCAGTAGAGCCACTAAGACACAACGGGTTACTGAGCTTGAAAGAAATAGAAAACAAAAAAACTGTTGATAACGATTGACATCGCATCTAAATTTCTGAAGATCATACTTGGCCAGAAAGCATGGAGCCAGAAAAGAGTTCCAAAAATGACAAAAGAAACTTGATTTTGGAAGAGATCTTAGAATAATCCAGAATATTTACTGCAGTGAAATTGAATGCATGCGGATAAAAAATGAATTATGTCAGTGCACACAAATAGAAAGGGGTATCAGACAATGATGCGTTTTCACACCGGATTTATTTGATCTTTACAATGATAGGCTCACAATATCCCGCGTATGACGAAAAGCTATATACAGCAGCAAGACCTCTGATTGGGATGTTTTGAGGAGAGTAGAAACACTTCTTAACTGCTGCTTTTCCTAGATCCACCCTGACTCGGGTGGTAATACCTGTTAGAGTTCCAACTATGGGCAAATAGTTAATCCCCAAAACTTATAAAAATTATAAAAATACATTTCTAAAATAAAAATACCAAAAATACTTTTTCATAGTAAAATAATTACTAGCAATATTTCTTGTAAATGAATTTACTAATGATCCCAAGAAAATTTCGACATTAAATGGTTCTTAAGAAGTTTATATGTCACTAAAAAAACAGACGAGATGATCACAAGGAAACTAGAAGTCATACCAAGACTTATCTGTGTGAACAGATCTGAACAACGTAAATAAGATTATGACAGCGTGTTGATGGCACATACAGTCAGAAAAATTGCAGAAAATCCTAGATAAATAAGTAAAGAAAAGAGGAATAAGAGAACTAATTTTCCCTTTGAAGAAAACAGAATGCATGAACGTCCGTAAGAGGAGCAGCTCACTATTCAAATTTTTATCTGGAGAGATCAAAATCAAATTAATACTAAATTTTAACTATCTGGGAAGTTTTGATACATGACACTGAAATCCAAAGACGTATTGGTACAGCAAATATTGTCTTCTAAAAGCTAAACAATGTATTACGAAACAAGAACAATTACGTTAGAAACAAAGAAAGAAAATGTTGAACAAGCATGTAACATCAATGCCCCTACATGACAGTTTGAAAAGGAGACTTGAAGCAAAAGAGACGTGGTTCTACAAAAAGATGCTGAGAAGACCATGGGTAAAACATGTGATCAAAGAGGAAGTTTTACAGAAAATGAAAACCAAAAGGACAATGAAATTTTTAGATACATATTCAGAAAAGAGGGATTGGAGAATTTGACACTAACAAGACGTATTTGGTGGAGGCAAAGGAAAACAAGGAGTAACCTGCCTAATGAGTTTGTGTAAATGGATAGCACAATAGAATTTGTAGGGATAGTAATAAAAAAGACAAATATTGTCATGATCTACGAAGGCTTGGGAGTTGTGGAGAGCAATGATCACTTATGGTTTAAATGGTTTATGATGCATTATATGATGTCATATTTATATTAGAAGTGGATACTGAAAAGTACTCGGTCCGACCAACTTCAAATAACCTAACGAAATGGTAAACATAATTTCTTTTTCTTCACTTACGACTGATAACGTTTAATACAATGTGCACTTATGAATTAATTTGTATTTTTTAATCATTTCACCCCAAGCAAGGCATTCCACTGCCACTATTGCGCAGGGGGGTTACATTAGGGGAAGGTGATGAGAAAGAGTGGTTAGTTATAGGAAATGTTGGAAGGAGGGTGATAGACGGATGATGATACCGAGGATGGGGGTTGGGTAGATGGGAATCGTGTTTGAGAGAATGGATGCGAGTTAGTGTGATAAGAGGTGTCTATTGACCTTACATTTAAATTCCTGGAGATTGTAGCTGTCGGGGAAGCAAGTATATGGAAGGGAATTCCACAGGCGGGAAGTGAGAGAAAAGAATCTGTTAGAGTAGAAATTGCGGTTACATTTTATCTGTTTCACTGTAAAAGAGTAGGACCTAGTTGCTAATCTAGTATCTCGTGCAAATTCATACGTAGGGGGCACCAGTGATCTAAGTTCATCGGAGCAGAAGCCGTGAAAGTATTTATAGAAGAAGCACAGGGAAGCCACGTACCGCCGATGAGAGAGTGACTGCAGCCGGGCTGCTAAGTTGGTATCGATCACATTAGTGATTCTCTGTTGTATTTTGTCAAGAACCTCGAAGAGAATAGCAGGGGCACCCGACCAGATGTGGCAGCAGTATTCAATACACGGGCGGATGGTAGATTTATATATGTGCAGGATAGACTCAGCCGGGAGAAACTTCCTGGCCCTGCACAGTGAACCGACTTTCATAGCAGCAGATTTGATATGATCATTCCACTTGAGGTCCGCCGAGAGTGTGAGGCCAAGGAGGCTTAGTGTTTTACTCTCAGGGAGGCTAGCCTGTTCCATACTAATGGGAGGTAGGAGCGATTGTTTATGATGGTTAATTGATAGCAGTTTCGTTTTGGAAGCATTAAAATTTACGAGCCACTTCTTACCCCAGTCCACCACGGATTGGAAGTCCTTCTCAAGCTCGGCAGCGAGGTTCGCTTTGTCAACCTCACCGGCTTTTTGATCAAGGCTTTTTTTATCTTTATATTTCATCTTCAGATGTGTAAATTTGTGCGTGTGTGTCTGTTTTTATTTGCGTATATGTGTTCATTATTGTGTGAGTTGTGATACAGTGAATATCGGCTCGAATCAAAAATTAGGAGTGCTGAGTTCGAATTCAGGTTGAATTCGTTGCATTCATTTACGCAAAAATACCCTTGGGAAAGGTATTAATCCGTCTGTTCTCTCCAGCTATGGGTTAAATAGAAGGATATATATTGTTGGCAATCAGTCTACCGCAAAAAGTAATGGCAACCTACTGCGGAAAAATCTTCTGTCCAAACATTTATGTCTGTTCCGAGACATGATAGCCCGTGATCATGTATGGCACTTAACTGACTGATTAATATGTGTAATAATAAAAGAAAACAAAGACGAGACAGTTGTAGTTTCTGGGACACGTAATAAAGAAGCAGGGTTTGGAAAATCTAATACTCACAGTATGGAAAGTGGGATAGGAGGAAGCAGAGCGAGACATATTTGATGAGCTTGAGCGGGATTTTGTAAGAGATACCAAGAAGAAAATTATTAAGGGAAACAAGGAAAAGGAGTAAGTCCATGATTACCTACGTCCCGAAAGGACACGACACATATAGAAGAAAAGTATATGTTTCTGTGTGCACGAATGCTTGTTTTTTTGGGTGTATGTATGTGTGTTCCTATTTCCAAGTTGTCTGTGTGCATATATATTTTTGCATGTTTGCATGTGTTCTGTGTTTGTTTTTCTATGTGTTTGCTTTCCAACGCATGTGTGTATGTTTCTATTTTGTGCTTGTATGCATGTGTGTGTGCGCGTGCATACGATCGCGCTTTTTTTACGTCTGTATGTCTTTGTGTGATTTTGATGGTATTCCACTCTATCAATTAACCTTCAAGACCAGAGATTTATATCTTATGTTACAAATTAAATTATTTTTGCCATATATTAATGCCATGGTTTTATTATGCAGTTCCTGGTTGAGTACGAAAGAATATCAATAAGATTTGAATGCTTAGTAAATAAGCCATTAACGATTGCCGACAAAAGTTTATAGAGACCAATATCTACTATTACATATACTAAACTGCATGTCCTGCTCAAGGGTCTCGTGAGCACCCTCGAATCTATGATATGGGACTCCTAATTTACTGAACCACCATTTTCACAAGTTAGTATTCATATAAAATACAAATTTAATTACAACCTAATTATATGCAATAGTCGATCATATACGATATAGGTGAACAATTCAACTAAAAAAATTGAAAATAAATACATCTAATTTGAGACATTTCATGATAGATCGTAAGTAATCAACAAATTTTTAAGGCAATTTTTAACATCAACTTGAAGCTTTGCTTGTTAAAAGTTGGAGAATTTTAACACATTCAACATTATGGATAAAAAATAGTCAATTTTTTATAGTTTTTTCTTCTTTTTTTTTACATGAGCAAAACAAATTCACGGATTTGAAGGAAAACAATGACTTCAAAATGATGTCAAAATCTACGAAACATTTTCATCCGTTAAGCCTTAGTTGAGGTTAGTGTAATTTGCAACGTGTATAGATATAAGGAGAAAGGATCAAACGTTAATAACATCACAGAGCACTGTCCGGGACCCCAAATCAGACTTGATCTCCTCAGTCGTGTTTAGTATGCAACGCCCCTGTTAAAGGCTAATTAAGTGGAAAATTTGTAACCGTCTTCAAGAGCTCTCACTCAATCTTTTGGTTTCTTTAATAATTTTAGTATAGATGGTAGCAGTTTCAAGCGATTTATTTTAAATACAAGTGATTGTAAATCGGTATATATTGAAGAACACACAAACCAAGATTGTTGTTTTTTCAGTAATTTTATTAATAACTTATTTTCGCAAACAGATATGTTATCGTAAACTGCTCGATATTGAGGTGGAGATAGAGCGTTGATAGTTTTAGTGCAACAAATTTGTCAAACATTTGTCAAATCTGTCAAATATAGATTACATCTATCTCTTAAGCCATTAAGGGCCCTAGCCTTGTCCATTTCATCTGTGGATTTAAGCTATTTTCTTTTAATTACCAGTATTTTTGAGAAAAGGCTGTTTTCTTGATAGTTTTCCTAATGAATATTTTACTCAGAGGGTTATCTCCATGAAAATGTTTGCTTATTAATTTAAGAAAGATCTTACCAATGTCAATAGTTGATAGTCTACATAAGGAAGGCGGGGTTAAACCATATAATTTTCCTTTTCCTATGTTTACCGTTAGCTTTTTGCGTTTCCGGAACCGCCTATATATATATAATTCTTTAGGAATTGCTTTGTTTACGTACAAAACAGAACAGATGTATACTATCGAGAAAAATAATGTGAGTGAAGGGTATGTTCTTTCTTTTAAAATGGAAAATAGAGTCATGCTTAACTGCGGTTAAGTGGTTTCCCTTACAAAGGATAACGTAGGTTTGATACTTGCCAGCAAACACATTTTCTTTACTCAGATTTCTCCAATGCTCAGGCCAATAAATGTAATATACAGTGTTTGAAAATAAAAATATGGCGTCGATTACAAATTCGATGTATCCTCTGTCATAACGTTTGAAGTTGTATGTATAAATTTAACCAGCACATATTTATTCAAGCATATTTCATTGAATGATGTCATATTATGTCTAATTATTTTTATACTGTTCCTTTCCATTTGTCTAGTAATTTTCTTAGTGTTAATATGAAATTCCTTAAGGAAGGTACCGTAGTATTTTTTAAACCGAATATTTTCGACCTTTTCTAAGATCATCTTTGGGGGCAAATAAGTTACAGTTATTAATTACAATGAATTCGGGTTTTGCCTAACGTTCGTGGTTGAGCGGTCTAAGACACGTCAAATCAATTGACGGTTCCTAGGATACGAAGTTTTAAATTCAGAGGACGCATATTTTTCTAACAAAATTGCTTGATTATTTAGACCGATAGATACAAATAAATATGATATTTAATTATTTAAAAAAAAAGTGTATCTACTCATATACGAGTATCCATTAAAAAATGTTTATAAATTTTAAAATACACGTGTGTGTGTGTGTGTGTGTGTGTGTGTGTGTGTGTGTGTGTGTGTGTGCGCGCGCGTGCGCGTGTGTGCCGAATATTTTCAGTTATGGTCGACTGCAAGCGGGGTACGTAACGCAGAAGGCACTCTTCTTAATGATCTTCCTGACTAAATTTGTTCCCAAGTAGATATTTATGCAGGTGATACCACCATTTACTTCCTTCAACATAACAAAACCGCCTAGGCTGACATAATAAACCTAGTTACTGCTCTTGAAAAAGACTTACAATCTGTGATGAACTGGAGTAAAAAATTGCTAGTAAATTAAACCACCACAGAACAACATTCCTAACAGCCATAAGAATGGGTAATGATAATCTCCTGAAGAGCAACTTACTGCACCTCCTTAGCCTCACTCTTTCAACTGACCTGGAATGACTACATTAAATTTATACCTGCATCTACTGCTAGGAATGTTAGGTCAATGTGTCGGATCAGAAAGTTTTTTCTCGTCAGAAACTATCTAGCACATTTATAAATCTACCATTGTCAGTGCATTTAATACTGTTGACATATCATTGAATATCACACTTAAAAAGGCAGGACACTGGAAGCAAAAATTGCACTATAGATTATGACGTCGAACACATAAATATACTTAAACATGAAAACAATAAACAAAAAAATTCTCAAGGCCATATACATAAAACAGTTGAAACCTAACCTGAACAAAATAAACTACGAAAGCGCCACAAACATTCTTAAATGCCTATAATAGATAACAGAAGCGATTGGTTATCCCAATAGCTTTCCATACTTAATACATCTCGCCTCTACTTTCGCGTGGTCATGTGTGACGTCATAAACAGTAAACTGTTCGTCCGGAAAATGTTTAATACACTTCATATAATTGTCATCTCTGATAATGGCTGATGTAAGCCAAAAGCTTAGAAAGGATTAAAAAATATGGATCAATATTGTAATTTTCTTTCAACGATAATGCTATTAAGCTTATCATACAATATGAAAAGAATTTACATAAAATAAATAGACAAAACTTGCCCATCGTATTTAATAAAACATGCATCAATATTTATATATATATATATGTAGTCAGCGTAGTAAAAAATATTCAAGTGAAAGAACGAAGAATGAAATTGCAACATTCAAACCAGTAACTTAAAACAGAGCTCAGTATAAAAATAAACCAATAAATATTTATAATTCAACATTTGTATTAGGACATGTAAATAACTAGTACGAAATTGTACATCGAAACAAAATGTACAAATTTGTAGTAACTATTTACATGGTCTAATCTAAAAGTTGAATTATATATATATATATATATATATATATATATATATATATATATATATATATATATGCCCATTTCAGCGAGAAAAAACTCACTTCTTAAGAAGTGAAATTCATTTATTATACAAATACAGTACAAAATTAATTTACCGGAAGTATACTGAAAAAGTTGTTGCTTTATTAGTTAGACCCAGGATTTATTGAGTGATGTGTTATATATAATGGTGACTCGTTTCTAGGTATTCACATCTGGCTAGTTAATCCTTTTTGCAAACAAGTATATAATAAAAGTAGCGTCGGATGCGAGAGAATACGGTATTAGAGTGGTAACATACCATGAATTCAAAGACGGCACAGTGAAAGCAGTCGTCCACGCTTCAAGAAGTTCGACAAATACAGAAATATGCCTCAGTCAAATTGAAAAGAAGCGCTTGCTATAATTTTTACTGTAAAGAAATTTTACAGAATAATATTAGGAAGAAAATTCATATTCCAATTTGATCATAGTCCATTATTAAGAACTAGCAGTATAGCCCGGCGTTGCTCGGGTGTAATGAAAGCTTTAAAACTAATCCATGGGCCTGGAACTCAGACTCCGCCTAAAGAGTATTTGTGTGAAATTTGGTGAGAATCGGATAAAAATTGTGGATTTGTATAACGGACATACAGACAAATAAACAGGCACACACACAAACATCTTGCCTTATATATATAGATAGATAGATTATTGATCTTCTGCACTATTGTAAGAACTGCAACCTTGGAACTTCTGAATATCGTTTCTTATGTCTTTGTCTATGAGTGTATCAAATTTGATTAAAATCGGACCACTCCTTCTATAACCCGATCTTTTCGATTATCGATTTTCGATATTTATCAGGGGTACCCCGACGTAAATCCTAGCTAAGAACACTTGCAGACGCTTATAGTACAACTGTGTAAATTTTCAAGAAAATCAATTCAGCCGTTTCGGAGTCTATAGGTAACGGACACACAGACACACACACATACACACACAGACAAAGTTCCATTTATAAATAAGTTTAGATTAGATATTCGGTTCTAAGAAAGAGATTTTATCAATCTATGATTTTCTATCGTCCAAAAATATAAAGCAATATTAAAAGCTTTCTTAAAAGAATTTCCGGTCACGATAGACGATATCAAACGTTATTCTAAGAAAGATACATTTATTCAGAAAACTGTGGATGACGTTAAGTAGAGGTTAAGTAATACTAAAAGTAACTCTGGTCACAATAATACAGTATTTTCTAGCTGTGATGGTGTACTTTTGTACGCAAAGAGTAGTAATTATGTTAGCATTACAAAAAAGGATTTTGAAATAATTCCACTTAGGACATCCAGGAATAGTGAAGATGAAGTTCCTGATAGAGAGGCTACATTTATTGGTCAAAGATATTGAAAATACAGTTACAAAGTTTAATGGTTGTAATTCAGCAGTAAAATAACCACCTATAAATTATCAAGTATGGACAAGCAGCGATAAACCATGCGCAAGACTACATATAGACTTTACTGAACCACTAAATGGTTTATATTATTTAATTGTCGTCGACAGTTTCAGAAAATGGCCAGAGATATTGAAGTGTAAACACCACACTACTGCGGTAACAATTTTAATTCTTACGCGAAATTTTGCAAGGTTTAGAATACCTGACAGTGCGATATCCGATCGTTTACTTCTGCGGTGGAACATTTGACAACATTGATTTATCATCCTGAATGGTCAAACGAAGAGGTTTGTTGAAATCTTCAAAAGAATATTAAGAAAAGCTTAAATTCCTGGAAGCGGAAGCTGCAGTATTACAAGAAATGTTGAGTGTATATAGAATGACATCAAATGCAAACGTTACCGCAAAAATGTCACCTGCAGAGCTCATGTTTGCTAAGAAAATCTATTCTCGACAAATCGCTGCCTGGAAATAAAAAAAAATTCCAAACTTTCAAACTGCTACGTCATTTAAGATCGGCGATAAAGTTTCTTCTTTTTAACTTTAAGGTCGGGAAAGTAGATTGGCAAGAAGGAAAATAATTCAACGCATTGGTAGTATGATGTACATTGTCGAAGATGGACGATTTCGTCACAGAAGACGTATAAATCAATTGAGATATAGATATGCTGAGATAAAGCAATCAGTACAATTTCACTTACCGATGGACATACCTTATGATACTTTAACCCTCTAGGGCCATTCGTATCATATTTGATACAGTATTTCCCTATAAGGAAACATTTGGTATTCATTGACTGAGCAGTCAGTACTGCTTTCATTTGAAATTTATAAAATATTTCTCTTAAAAAATTTTTCAGGAAAATATTTCTTCCAAGGCTTGTTTTCCTACTGTATCAAATATGATACAAGCCCATTGGCCCTAGAGGGTTAATCTCAGTCTGTTTATCTATCTATCTATCTATCTATCTATCTATCTATCTATCTATCTATCTATTAACCCTCTAGGGCCATTCGTATCATATTTGATACAGTATTTCCCTGTAAAGAAACATTTGGTATTTCCCTATAAGGAAACATTTGGTATTCATTGACTAAGCAGTCAGTACTGCTTTCATTTGAAATTTATAAAATATTTCTCTTCAAAAATTTTTCAGGAAAATATTTCTTCCAAGGCTTGTTTTCCTACTGTATCAAATATGATACGAATGGCCCTAGAGGGTTAATCTCAGTCTGTTTATCTATCTATCTATCTATCTATCTATCTATCTATCTATCTATCTATCTATCTATCTATTAACCCTCTAGGGCCATTCGTATCATATTTGATACAGTATTTCCCTGTAAAGAAACATTTGGTATTTCCCTATAAGGAAACATTTGGTATTCATTGACTGAGCAGTCAGTACTGCTTTCATTTGAAATTTATAAAATATTTCTCTTCAAAAATTTTTCAGGAAAATATTTCTTCCAAGGCTTGTTTTCATACTGTATCAAATATGATACGAATGGCCCTAGAGGGTTAAAGGTACCTATTCTTAATATGAAATCTACAATACAAAGCAAGCCGAAGGGAAAGCATAATCCCACTAAAACATTGGAAGTGAATCCATGTTAGAAAGATTATCAACTAAAGAAAGTGCATATCAAAAACGGGATATTGTGGAGATGTACACGCCTCTCCAGAGTGGGACGTGGACTTGGTCCAAATGGTATAACACTGACGCTGAGAATCGTCAGAGAAGACCATTTGTAGACAGTTACGAGATCGCTACAAGACTGCTATCCGTAAGCGAACGTCATATACTACTACAGATTTTAGCAAAGCGTCGACTTCAAGAGGTATTATATTTTCTGATTGTGTTATCTTTGTTAAACGTAACATAGAAATAACACTAACCTAATCAGAGACGAATTACAAACGCCTTCGTCTACCCAGTTTAATACGCAAAGCTTGGTTTAATGTTCCGAATGACGCCACAACCAGGGACTGTAATCCCAAGCCGATATTTTCCAGGAATCTTCACTTTGGGTCTACATCATTTGCATATCACGTATAATATTCCAAACAAATTCACTATTGGGCAATAACGCTCTTGTCTTCTATCCAAATATCAGTGTACTGACGATGAAAAGGTTTCTGCTGATGACATAGGTGTTCATATTTTGCACGAGAATGATCTTAAGCAAAAACGTTAATATTCTTTTAAAAATTTCAAAAACAGAAACTATGATTTAGAATTAAAATGTAAGTGTGGATAGCGCCTACATTGATTATCAGAATATGAAATTAATGCATTCTAATCAGGTCAAATACCTCTACGTATTGATCAAAATTAGTATAGATAAGAAAAGTGAATACAATATAGGTTTTGTTAAGAGTACGTTAGTTCAACAACTTAAGATGCTACAAAACCAAAATATTAACCAGAAAACACGACCCATGTTCTAAAATTGCTTCGTCAGATTCTGACTCTCGTATGAATATTAGACATAATGTCCAACTTGTTCAGAAATCTTTAAATCCAGTATGGGCAATCTTTTTGAGAAGCGGGCAGCATGAGGCAGGTTGCATTACTAAAACATTCGGGTCACTTTTTGTTGAATATAACCTCAACCATCTTTTCTAAAGAAGGCCATACGCGTAAGTGACGGCATAGAAATAAAAAAAAAGGTTATTTTTTCTTTTCGCTTAAAAATTCTTTTGAACTAAAATATTGAAGTCTTGATATATTATCACTGATATCAATATAGATAGATAGATAGATAGATAGATAGATAGATAGATAGATAGATAGATAGATTAATTTGTAAACAAGTTATATTACGCAACTCAGGTTTCTACCATCTGATGCCATCAGACAATTTACAATAACTTATTGAAAATCGCTTGAAGACACCAGATGGCAGAAACCTGGGTTGCGTAATATAACTCAAATACAAATGAAAAATATTTAAAAGTTCTACAATATAATTGTATTGAACACTTTTTAGTACAACTGTGTCCTGGTCTAATTTAATTATGACGAAAAACTAAGTAATTAAATAATTATATATATATATATATATATATATATTATGCTATCACTGATATACGGAATAATTAAAAGAAAAAATTAATACTCAAAAAATCAATATATTTAATATGAATATCGAAGTATTTATAAAAAAGTTAGTATACGAATCAAGCATGTAATGGTTATTTCCTTTTGGAACTAGCTTTCCCAAACATTTTAAGCCAGATAGAAAGTATGTGCGTGAACAAGTGAGAACGAAATGAGACAAAGATAATTTTAAAAAACGTTATTTTTCTCCTTGGTTGGTTAGTTGTTTTTTGTTTTTTTTGTTTTGTTTTGTTTTTTTATTTCTGTGTGTGTGTGTGTGTGTGTGTGTGTGTGTGTGTGTGTGTGTGTGTGTGTGTGTGTGTGTGTGTGTGTGTGTAGTGACACATCAAATTCTATGGATTATTTAATGCCAAAGTCTAAATAATCTGAACACAATTTAACAACTTCAACTAAATATATTTTAAACATAATTTTATGTCTTCAACTACAGATAAAATGTATTAGTCATTTTGATTTAAAAATGTATTTTTGACATTTTTATATAGAAATCTATTGCCAAAAATATTACTATAAAAATGTATTTTCATGCTTTCACACGGTTTTGTTTTCGTTTGGGGGTTCACTATTTTTATCTGAGAACATAACAAGGGCTACTACCTCGGTTCAAGGTGAACCTGAGAACAACAGCAATTAAGAGGTGGTTCCATGCTCCTCGATGTCTCCAGTCTCTCGATCAGATTTTTTTGCTGCCGAATGTAGTTTACAACCTTACTCAGTGCTGTATTTTTCCTCTTAAAATTAGGTAATGAATAGGTAGTTCCCCGCTTCTCTAAACATCCAATCTACTGATCATTGGTATACCCAGGACTGAATTTTTCATAGGGCCATTCAGAAATTGCCACAGTTTGCCTTTTTTTTTTTAATCATATCACCCCAAGCAAGGCGATAACGCCACTGATGCGCAGGGGCTACGTAAGGGTAAAAAGAATGGAAAAGAGAAAACCGGAAACCGCATCCTAAACAGGAAACAAGGGATGAGCCTCTTCACCTGTTCAATAGATGTGGGTGGAATGTGAACCGGGCGATTTGCCTATGATTGGTCTAAACTATCAATTACATGAAACCGTTTTTTTATACAAATGATTCCTTTAGGTCTTAAAAATGCAATATTTCATCATACCCTAAAGACTGACGCTACAGATACATAAACTGAAAGCTTTAAGAAATAGCAAAATGCACATCGCTTGGAGATTTCTAGCATTAAAAATAACTAAAATGGATAACGTATATAACTAAAATGAAAAATAATGTAGCTTTTTGTTCACATTATATCAAGCAAACTGTTAGGAAGGTAAGTTCTATCAATACTCGAAAGAGTAATAACACTTAGTTGATTTAGGAAGCCTATTTTCATGAGAAACTATTTTAAGAGAAAGTGTTTATAAATTTCAACCGACAGTAATGCTGTTCAGTCAATTAATATTTCCTTATAAGGAGTCGAATATTTTTCCACTCTTACCCTTACCATTCTGATTTGAAACATTGTAAGTGTAGCGTATCTGAAAGAGCTCCTGGTAACTACACGAGGAATATAGTAAAAACAAAATTAATTCAAATTATTAGACACGTTTATATAATTAAATAATATCCCTAAAAGCCAAAATGTCATTATGATTTTTAAATTATTGTATTATTAGCCGGTCTGAATCTTTAAAAGTGCATTGTATTTGTATTTTCTGAATAGAAAAAAAAAATAAAATGCAAAGAAGAAAGAAAAATCATGATCAGCAATATCATTATTATTTTGCCGAAAAGGAAGAAGAGTTTGATAGCAATGACAAAAATGATGTTGAAAACAAGAAAGAAAGGACGAGAAAAAAGATTTGACATTTTAATTACATACTTTTGACAGGAGGCCATCATGAATAGCAGCGAACGACGACAAAACAAATGCCTCTGCTAAAAATGTAGTTTTTCCTTTCGGCTAGACGAACAGAATTATTTCAGGCTCCTTTGTATTTATTTATTTATTTATTTATTTATTTATTTTACCATGCCAGATGATCTATGATTTGTGACTTTCCAAATTCAAGGCTAAAACGTCACGTGACTGCCAGACTGCAAGGTGATTTTTTTCGAAAGAGAAGAGAACAAGAAAACAAAAAACAGCAATAAAAGAATTTAAAAAAGAATATTTTTTTTAAATCTTTAATACTTTTTCTTTTCTTCATTTCTTTCTTTCAAATGCATTGTCGTTTTCAAATGATCACGTGAACGAGAATCGAATTGAATCCATGTGAAGCGATTTCCGCGTGAACTGATCAGGTGGCCACTTGTGCTCATGCGCGTTTTGCGTTTTGCATGCTCCTCGGGAATGCGTCTCATTCATCGTCCGTTTGTTGCGCTTATCTTTTCTTTCTTTTCTCTCCCAAACGCAACATCATTAATTAAACAATGATATTGGCTTATTTGTTTTTCACGTGACTTTACTGGCGTTTCTCCACTTGTCTCGTTCAGTAAGACCAGAGAATATATTAAGCGAAAAACTACATTCCTGCATATTCTTATAAACGACTTTACTTGTAAACTGAAAAAAATTAACACTAATAATTAAGTAATTATGCATTTGGATGAGTGATATTTTCTGCATAGTGAACCAGGATTTTTATCTATATAATGAAATTTACGACTTCAATAGAAATAAGCCTTCCTTTTAAATCATTAAAAATAAAAACAAAAAATCCAAAGGACAAAACACCAAGCAAAAGAAATAAAAGCAAAATATTACCAATGATCTCTCCTACCAACTAATGCAACATTTGCTCATTTCCGTCAATTTATGCTTCTTATTCCGAGAGAGGAAGGTTATAAAAACATTACATTGTGACAAACGTTTCACATTTTAATGCGATTATAGTCTGAATATCATATTGAGGCATAAAAATGAAAGCTATTATGCAGTGTTGAGTCTTGCGTCCACCTCCATCTATAATTACAAATGCTCTATCTCGGATAATGAGATTTCTTCCACGCTGCATAGTATAAAAGTAAATGCTTAAACAACGGGTTTTAATCTACGTCTAATCTATATAAATATATATAGAATAAAAAGTGTGAGAAGCCGTGAACGTTTTGTTTAAAGTGTAGATTTATTGTTGCAATTATTATTATTAATATTACTTGCTTTTGTATGATATATTAAATGTTCGTAATGGTATTTGTGACGGTACACATGTTTCGAGTCTAAAGTTGACTTTTTCAGGCGAATAAACTTGTGGCTTCACATATCGAGATCCGTATGCTTTTCTGATGACCAAGGTAAAGTGTATAAATAGAGAAGTCAAATGGTGATCAGGTCAGAGAGTTTAAATACAGTATATGCGTGCGTGTTGGAATTTTTTCATACTCGCACGTTAAGTTTCTTCTGTTGCCTTCGTTGTCTGTAAAGAATTTTTTTCACTGACTTGCGAAATTTGATTTCGTCTTTATACTTCAAAATTGTTTTCAGCGATTTTGATTTAGTTCTACTCTATGTGTCATCTAGTTCTTTTTATTGCTTTGTGATACTATTTGAATTTAGTGTGTGTGTGTGTGTGTGTGTGTGTGTGTGTGTGTGTGTGTGTTGTTGTTGTTGTTGTTGTTGTTTTTCTTTGCATTCGAATTTCGTGTGTGTGTGTGTGTATCTTAGGTTTTCATGTTGTTTTGTTGAAGGAAAGCTTATATATATATAAATATAAAGAATGAGAGAGAGAAAGAGAGAGAGAAGAGGCTATTTTGTATATATATATATATATATATATAAAGAGAAAGAGAAAGAGAAAGAAAGAGAAAAACACATGAGTGTGTGTGATATGATAGACAAATTTTGTGAAGTTATTTATGCACAATAAATATATATATATATATATATATATATATATATATATATATATATATATGTACATGTGTTTATATAATTATATACATATACAGCCCGGATGTGTGACATTATCGCAACATTGTCCTCCAGAAATTTTGAAGTCGTTATGATTCTGCTCAGTTTACGTGACAAATTCTTTACATTAAACGCTCACTCTCTAACCTGATATCGAAAATATTCCGATAAAATACCCTGCTTGCGAAAATACCTTCCATCAGTAAAACTACTGGAAAAAATATCAATCTTGGCGTTAAAGATTATCACAGCTCAAAACTTTATATATATATATATATATATATATATATATATACTAACATGCAAAAGTTTAGGCCAACTGCATTCAATGTTTGTAGACCTTCAATTGGTTAAGAAGTTAAGGTTCAGAATTTGAAAATAAGTTGTTGCTTTTTTGTAGTGGTCGTGTAGTAAGATACAGCTTAAAGGGGAAAACAATCTATGAAAACTATTGACTGAAAGAAAAGTCTGAGATGATAAAACCATGATGATAGAAATATTTTTTAAGTTGGAATTGTTTCATCTTGCTAAGGTGATTTGGAAAGTCATTGTAGCTGAACATTTGATTGTATTTTTTATCCTAAAATCATGACGAAAAATTATGTTGAAACAAAGATGATGGTTGTGCCTGTGAAGGGGAATACGACTCAATGTGTAGCTGGGAATGTCTTGCAACTGTGTTCAAACCAAAAGATGTTTGTTACAAGCGTTTTAAATGCAAAGAAAATGGGAAGGACCTAGACTGTTAACAAGACCGATGAAAAAAGATTGTGAGGATATTGGTAAGCAATCCAAAATTAACAGACAGACATGTCAAAAGTGAATGCATTGATGTTTTGCATTGTGGTTTCACATGGTACCCCACGCAGAATATTACGAAAAAACTTGAATGGGCGTATAACAGAAAAAAAAACACGACCCCATTAACCAAAAATATTGGAAAATAACTATCGAAGTGGTTAAAAGAATATGTAATATACGATGCTGTAAAGTAATGTTTAGTGATGAATGCAAAATAGAGTTACATTTTAATACAAGAGAAGAAATAATACTATATACACCACAAATTTGATAGTGGACAAGTAATGGTCAACCTAAAATGTCGAATTGTATTTTAAAGAGTTTCGTCAGTTCGAGATCTTCATGTGCATTTCATGCAGGGCGCCAAACTCCTTCAGATATATCTAAATTGTCAGCTGTATACAGCTTCTTAGTCAGATCACAAATAACTGTACTAGATGAGAGTGATCCCATCACTAATGACATTCAACAGCTGTAACTGAAACGAAATTCACATGTAACTCGAAAAGAAAAATATTGACATGATCAAAATGTTGGCGTTCCACACTACTGCAGACAAAAGATTAGGAAGGAAATCCCTATAAGTACTCGAAAGAGCGATAAAAGTTACTGGACTTATTAGTAAAAAGATTTTATAAAATTCAAGCTAAAATACCACCAGACCACTCCTTCTATAACCCGATTTTTTCGATTATCAATTTTCAATATTTATCGGGGGTACCTTGACACAAAACCTAGCTAAGAACACTCGCAGACGCTTATAGTACAACTGTGTAAATTTTTAAAGAAAATTGGTTCAGCTGTTTCAAGGTCTATAGGTAACGGACACACACACAGACACACACACACACACAGACAAAGTTCCATTTGTAAATAAGTTTATATATATATATATATATATAGTAATATTAGCAGTTTCCTTATAAGGAAGCGTAATGGAGAAAAACAGAGCTCCTAAAATAGAAGAAAATGCGATAAAACAAGACATTAATTCTTTAAAAATCATCGCTAGAAAGAAAAATGTTAGCCGAGGAGAAAAAATAACTAAAATAAAAAACGATAACCAAGAAAAGCAAAGAGAAATTAGATCGTGGGACAAAAAAGGACAGAAAACATTATAATGAAAATCAATTATAAATAAATAAAGTAGTAAAAATGAAAGAAAAGATTCAATTGAGATATTTAATACGTTCACTATAACAAATTAAAGAGGCGAACAATAATAGGGAAAAAAAAGATTTTAAAGAAATAAATAAATGCATTGTAACAAATTTAGCGTGTCTCCGCCAGAGAATGTTAAAAATTGCCATTTTCTTCTTCCGTTGTTATATTCATTGGTATCATGAAAATCTCATTGTGTCATTTTCGTATTTTTGCCTCTTCCCCAGTCATATTAATACGCGCAGGGTATGTTTACCGAGACACTGAAGCGTCTGTCCGTGTCATTTCCTTTGTTTACCTTTATAATCGCGCAAAATGGTGAATTTCTGCTGCGGGGCAAAGCGAGGCGCTTGCTTCTGTGTCCCGACATCACTGAGAAGCTTGCAGCATCTCGGTATTTATGCAACATATGCAACTGATTGGAAGTATGCCCCGTCACCGAACGACCCACGGCCATGGTTGAGAAGTAAAAGCGTAGTAGTACTTGTCTATTGTTAGCGTGTATAAATGTGTATGTGAATGTGCTTAAAATATATATATATATATATAGCTTTGTCCTACACTTGACTTACGAAATCAATATATATATATATATATGTGTATATATATAAACAATCGGAGTCTAACCGTACTGATGAGCTGTGATACAGCGAAACAAGGCTGTCTGCGGATTACTATATATATATCTGTCTCACTAGTTCACCGGTTGACGCAAGTTTGTCACAGTTATAGTGCATGTGTGATATATAGGTCGGACATTTGTATGCAAGCTTGAAGTTTGTTAAGTATGTATATTATTTATTTTTATTTTTAATTGAGATATTGAAAACCATGAATGAACATTTTCAGAAACTCCAAAAGATAAAAGAAACTACCGAAAACACGTTTGTTACCAATCAATGTTCAATTGGTGAATAAGAAAAGTTAGTTTATGCTTTTAATATTTCATTGTGAATTCACATCATCATCGGAATTTTATGACAATTTCAATTATCTACAGGCCCGATTATTTTTAATTTTTTTATTTTTGCAAATATTTACATCCCTAGAATCATTCACCTATTTCAAGGTAATGTGTTACTTTTAAAATAGTTATGATAAATAAAATGCAATATAAGTTGGAAGAAAAGGTGGTATATTAATGTATATTACAATTCTTTATGTTTAATATTGTTTTTCTCTGGTACTTCCTATTACTGGTTAATATAATAAAATAATTTCTACACACGGTCGATTTTTGTTGCCTAGCAGATGCTCTGATTGCTTAACTTTCCGTATTTCCGAGGGGGCGGTGATCTCTCTTTTCCGTCCATATATGGTCAGCTTTAATATTTCCTTTCGTGTTACGGCTTTACGGGGTTCTTGCAGTCTTATCTTAAGGTGGCGGTCCGTTTCTCTTTCATATTTATTACCAAAGCTGCACGGAATGGCGTACATACAGTTTTTAATCATCTTTGTTTTTATAGTGGGTTTTACTCGGAACGGGCGTCTGCGAAATGTTAAATCACTTTTGAAGGTCATCCTGATGGATCACAGATCTGCTTTATTTTTTCGATAATCCCTTCACATAAGGTAGGCAGACTGAGGCTGTTTTCTGAGTGTTGTTATTCTGTTACACTTTTCTAGCCCACTTCGTCGGAGATGCTGTCATGTACCCAGAGTAGTTGTTACGCTGTAGTGTACCGCTTATACTGACCATTTCTTGTTCATATATCTCTGGGTCGCCACTTATGAGTTTTACTCGATGTTGCAAGCAGCGGAGGATCCCTTTCTTTATACTGTGTGGGTGGTTGGAGTTCAGATTGAGGCATTGTTCGGTAAATGTTGGCTTGCGATATACGAATGTCTTGAACCTATATTCTATTCGAGATATTATTACATTCAGAAATCCTAGTTTGTTGTTCTTTGTGAACTGCATCGATGATCTTATTGAGTCCTCATGGTCCAGTAGAAATTGGACCTCTTCTTGATGTGGCCAGAGTATTTATGTGTCACCTACGTACCTCAGCCATAGAGTCGGATTTAGTTATGTAGATTCTAATGCACTCTCTTCGAAGTATTCCATGTATATGTCAACCATTGCTGATGATAATGTCAAGTCTATTTCTAAGCCTTCATCCCGCCGGTATATGTCTGATCCCATTTTGAAGTGTATTGTTTGTGTACAAAAAATCAGAATCTTCATCAGGTTATCCATTACTATACTGGTACGATCTCCTAGGGATGAGTCCGAGACCAGTCTGTCTGACTACCGATAGTGCCTCTTCCATGGGTACCTTGGTGAACAAACTCATCACGTACGGTTAGATTTGTTGAAAGCTTCTTTGATTAATACCATGAAATGAACAGAGTTTCGGACATATAATAGTGACTTTTCTATTAATGGGCCAATTATTTCCACAAAGAAGCGACTGAGAGGGTAGCACACAGAGTCTTGGTAGCTAAAACCTGTCCTAAGTGGAGTGCCATTCTTTGTGAATTTTGAAGAGACCATGTGATAACTTGAGACGACTGCCTGTGTGTCTTAGGTCAGAAGTGGTTCTTGTTTCTTGATTAGGATCTGCGATAGTCGTCGTTCTATTATAGCTACCATTTTTAAATCGGTTTTCTAGTTTTTTTTGGATATTCCCTTTTGTGGATCACTACAGTCGCATTTCTTTTTCAGCTGGTGGTAGTGCGATGATGTAATTCTTCTGTGGGGTTTTGATTGCCAGTCTCTTTTTTATGTTTGATTTGGGCAACTTGGCTTTCTCTAGTATGTGTATGACTTTCCATCTTAGCTCATCCGCCCGAGCCTGAGAAATGTTCAATGCTGTTTCCTTGGTTAAGGTAATAATGTCTAAGTATGGTATCCGTCTGATGTAAAGTGGTGACCTTTTTTCATTACTAACTCTTCAGAGGCACTCAGCTGATGTTGACTAATGTTAATTACTGTCTTCACCTGGAAGTGATGGAATGTCGTGATATCGTAACAAAGACGAGGACAGCAGTACGAACAATGTAAATAATGTAAATAATTGCAATACCTCATCTCAAAAATATAGACAAATACATTTGTGTTTGTTCAACGCACAGCGCCTGCCAGTGGTTTATACAGTAATCATGGTGACGGAAACCAAAATGTCAGTTCAGAAACAATAACATTGCAGATTATTCTGTGTTTTATAAAGAATCCCTGATTACATAGAGAAAGTTTCAGACCAAATGTGGCAGCAATATTTAAAACATGAACGGATGGTAGACGGGTATGTAAGATAGATTCTGAATAAAAAAGTGTTCAGCACTACACCAGTTAACTAAATTTCCTAGCAATAGATCTATCAATTAATTGGCACACGGTACATTAATCAATGTGAGTGATGACATTTCTTTCGTTCAATGCATATGAAAATATGACGAAATGACCAAACATCTGGATTTGGGTGGGGTAGTAAGTAACTGAGATATTTTTAATGATTACACTCGGATGTGCGTTGTGGTTTGGTGAATAACAACTCGAAACGACAAATCGGTGAGCCGAGTTCGAATTCCAGTTGAATTCGCTGCATTCACTTACGCACAAATAGTCTTGGGAAAAGTATTAATCCGTCTCTATCCTCCAGTTATGGGTTTAATAATAAGACAGATTGGGTTCTATAGCCTTGGCTGGCAACCAGTCTACCACAGAAAGCAATAGCAATCTACTGCGGGATAATCTGCCCAGTCAAACATGTCTCTTTCGAGACATGATTTGCCCAAAGCGTGTATCACGTATGGCACTTAACTGACTGATACTCCAACACAGGTAATAAAGTCCCAATGGCACAAGGAATTACTGAAAGAAAAATAGAAAAAATTATTAAAGAGCAAGAATAATAAAAGAGGAAACAAGAAAACAATAAATAGCGATTGACATTACATTTACATTTTTGAAGATCAAAGTTTGTCGGAAAGAAAGAAACTAGAAGAGTGTTCCACGGGCGATACATGAAAGAAAAGAATCTATTAGCAAACAAATTACGGTTTAATCGAGCCAATTCAATGGTAAAATGATAAAACCTAACAGCCATTCTAGCCAGTCAGTTAAAGGTATTTGTGTGTAAGTAATTGCTCCCCGATTTGCCATTCCAGTACTTTACTTAAATTCATAAATTCTAGGTGCCATAGAGTAATTACCATGAAAGAATTCATAGAAAAGACACAGGTAAATTAGATTACGGTAGGGAGATAGTGACTCAAGCCGGGATACCATGGAAGGACAAATAACATTGCGGGGTTTTTTTTCGAATTGAATCTAAAACCTCTAAATAGGAGCACCAAACCAGATGTGGTAGCAATATTTAAAACATGGATGAACGATAGACTTATTAATTTGTAAAACAGATTCCGGCGAGAAAAACTGTCCAGCACCACACAGTGATCCAACTTTCCTAGCAAAAGATCTACCAATTGATTGAATATAATCACTCCACTTCATCTCAGTGGAAAACGTGAGCCCAAGAAGGCGCAAAGGTTTGTTCAGACAGAAAAGGTTCTCTATGGTGATTAAATGGAAGTTCTTTTGTTGACAAGGTGTTCAAATTTACAATTTTTCATGACCAAGTTCACAACAGATTGTAAGCAATTTTGAGATCAACTACCAATTTGACCTTATCGAACCGATCAGACTTACTATTAAGAAATGAGTAAATAGTTGTGTCATCAGCATAAATACCGAGTTGAGAACGGATGCCATCAGAACGTTCTTTGATGAAAATTAAGAACAACGTATGGCCAATAATACAGATATGGGGACACCTGCCTTAATACAAAACATATCTATTCAAGACAACTTTTTTTCTTTTGATGAGAAACACTGAATCATATCAAACATTTGTCCAGAAGTATCACAACCTTTCATTTTTTGAAGAAGGATCATTATGCCAAACCCAGTCAAATGTTTTTGAGATATACAAAGCAACAGTTCAAGCTTCACCTTTCTTATTGAAACCTTGATAGACTTTCAATAATAACCGCTAACACCTGTACAGTTGACCTAGAAATGCGAAAGTCATATTGCTTATTTGAAAGATAACCCTGCAAGGTCAGATGCTTAACCAATTGTTAGGGCGCCGCTCCTATTTGACTACAAATGGACTGTTCCCATTGCTATATATAGCAATGGTGGATTCTCTACGGGGAGTCGTAGGGAGTCGTAGAGAGTCACTTGAGAGTCTCTGATGAGTTACTGAAGAGTCAGTGCGAGTCAGTGAAGAGTTAGTCGCACTTCCGGTGGCGTACCGGAAGTAATCACGTATACACACGTCTTACGACGGATTGGACTCTTGTATCTTTCTATTGTAAATATTACTAATCACTTCTGTACATACTAACCGTCTTTCCGCGGAATACAACTTATATTCTGATTCTGTTGTTGAGTTATTCATTTATACTTGGCGACATAACACCAATTCAAATTTGTTTAGAGCCTGTAGTAAGTTGCTAAAATGTGGTAGAAAGCTAATGATCCCATTGTTAAAAAGATCTGCTGATTTCCCTGAATTCTTAAATACTGAAGCTACAGAAGCGAATTTCCAACAAGCAGTAAAGCACAAAGCTGCAAGTTATTTATTGTAGAGTTTAGAGCGATTAATATTGATATCATATTGATATCAATAAAAATAATGATTTTTTACAGGACATATTATGCGAATGTATGATCTGATATCTTCAAATAACTCTTTCAAAAATGTAGAGCTGGTGGTCGAATATTCACTTGCCATAAGATATCATATTTCTGTCAACAAAACAGATTCGCTTTCGCAAAAGAGCAATGCAGATCTGTTGTGGAAAGAAACGAGAGATGTACATAAAAATACCATCAGAGCAGATTGACATAATTTTACATTGCCGAAAAACCTATAATTTCCACAAAGGTATAGCATAGATCAAGAAATCCAACAACGAAGCATTCGATGTACCACAAGGATCGTATGATGGAGAAGAAATGTCAGAATTGATGAGAATATACATTTTAAACAAAATAAATAAATTGATCCATATTGACAACCACGGAGTAAATAGAGATGACGGATTAATAATAGCACCAGGCAACAAAAGAATGAATGACAAAATAAGGAAACAGCTTTTTAAATTATTCAAAGAACTAGATTTTGATATTACAGTGGACACAAATAATAAAGTGGTACAATAATTAGATGTAGAACTTAATTTACAAACGGGAAATGTCTCGCCATACATGAAAACAAAAGCTAAGTTATCATACATAAATATAAAGTCGAATCATTCAAATAATATAATTAAACACATTGACTACTCAATATACTCAGCAACTAAAAATAAGGTAACAAAATAAAACGCTCATATGTTCACACACTTAGATAGATAGATAGATAGATAGATAGATAGATAGATAGATAGATAGATAGATAGATCTTCGCGGGGAAATGGTCATTTTCAACATGTCATTTTAATACATACATTTTTCAACCCCTTATAAACAGAGAATGAGGAAAAATTCTAAACCCAGAGGTTAGCTCTAGTAAACGAAGGGGTTGGAAAGTATGGTTTTTATAGGGTTAAGCTAGAGGAATTGTAGTAGTAATTTCTTTTTTGGTAGTGGAAGTTATGTAGCTTGACTATTGAGTTAGTACTGGTATGTGCTGGGGAAGTAACTGCTTAACCAATTTTTAAAAAAACACCTTATTGTCACTAATTGGAAGAATAGAATAATTATCTCCCTTTGTTTATTAACCGAGTCTCGATGAGTGAAGGAACCTTAACGCTGTCTTCACGAAACATCAAAGTCATGAACCTCCCTGGTCAATTAAAGTTACAAATTCTTTGCGCTGAAACTATCAACGCTCTATTTCAACCTCGATATCGTGTACTTTACGATAAAAGACCTGCTTACCAAAGCAACTTTTATAAGTACAACTACTGAAAAAAGATCTTAGCACTAAACATTATCGCAACTCAACACTATATAAATCTTACAGGAATACAGAAAAAATCATACTGTTCTAATTATATGTTTAAAAACTTCCTGGCTATGATGATAAACTACATCCGGCAACAAGGCTTCTGATCAAGAGGTTTTGAGGAGCGTGGAACCACCATTTAATTGCTGTTGTTCCCAGGTCTGCCTTGACCCGAGGTGGTAGCAGATATTCGGGTCCCAGCTATGGGTAAATAGTGGGATATAAACACAGTGATATTATAAACATTTTTAAAGTAAAAATATTAGCAATACGTAGTAAAAGTTACCAGTAAAACGTTTTTCGAAAAAAATATAACTATCAGCAATGCATTTTTATTAAAGAATTTACTAATACCCTTCAGAAAATCACATTTTAGCATTAAATGACTCAGAAGTTGATATGCCATGAAACAGACAAACAATTATATGAAATTAACTCAACTCTTCACATATCTGAATAAGCAAGAATTCAGACACTCAACTAAACTTTACCAAGAATATGGATAATTTTTATTTGAACACCTTCGAACTGCTCAATCAAAATTATAGTGTTCAATTAACAGCCATCATAATTACTGACACACTTGTTTATACTTATGTGCTGACGGTGTTTGGAAAATGAAAACATTGCTGTAACTCTTGATGCAGGCATAAAATATCCATACATTCAGTTAAAAGTAAAAATAAAATCATCCTTGATAATGGCTAAAAGAACATCCGAAAATGCTCGGACATACAAAATGACGATCTTATGGTGGGGAAAAAATTAAAGACAATAAAATCAGAAAATTAATTCAAAAGTTAAGATCAAAACAAATTTTTAAAAAGTAGATTTTCTTGATGTTAAACAAAACCTGGTTAATAATACATACAAACCCTACATGAAAACAAACGCAAATTCAATATATATCCACCTAAATTCTAATCACCCACCATCCATAATCAAACACATACTCTTCTCCATAGAATATAGAATTCGCAATTACTCTTCTAGTGAAGAGGTCTTTTACAAACATAGTAAATTTTAGAAGGTTGTCTTAAAGAATAGTGGCTATAAATACCTTGAACTCAGATATATTAAACATAACAACAATAGTAGGAATTAAAAAAGAATCAAAATTATCATTTGTTATACACCCCCATTTAACCAAATGGTTAGTACTAAGTTAGGGTAGAATTTTTTCAATTTAGTCGCGACACACTTCCCTAGAAATAATTTACTTTGTACGATGTTTAATAGAAATACACTTAAATTAAGCTATGGCTGTACAGGTAATCTTTAAAAAAATTAGCAAAAAGCATAACAATAAAATTTTTAACTAATACAAAAGCCGAAGTAATAATCACCATTCCAAAGTAACAAAAGATTATGATAACAACGTATGTAATTGTAGAAATCTTAATCAGTGTCCATTACAAAATAGGTGTTAAACTGATTCCATTGTTTACCTATGTACTATTTCTACAATAAAAAATCAACAGTTAAAAAATCTTATATTAGAAGCACCAAGAAGTTCTTTAAAGCTGGATGGTAACAACATATATTATCTTTCAACAACAATACATACAGAAATAAAACATCCCTTTCTAAATATTTTTGGTACTTAAAAGGAGTTTTAAAAATAACTCTGTGTAAAAGAGAAAATATATTTTTAAAAAGCTTGAACTTGTAAACCTTTACATGAGTACTGTTTCCTGTGTTTACAGAAAAATATCAAATAATCAAGTTTACTAACAAAAAAGCTGTTAAACCAAAGAAGCCAAGTAGCAGTGACATACCGACACAATCTATCTCTTATCTTGAAATACAGTTTAAAAATTTCTGTAATAAAAAAACAATTACATATTACAATCGTATAGCCATTATTTTATTAATATATAATGGTCCAATATCTACGGATACCGATTTTATTTGTTTTATTCAACTCATGATTCTATGCTTTGCCGTCTATTTAGTACTATTAGCACTCTATATAGATATTCCACTGTTTTTATTTTATCAACAGGGGTTTTAAAAAGCTTTCAGAAAAACCACGTTTACAAATAAAATACCATGTATGGTTACATACATGCTACATTTCTTGTTGCAATATAACCTGCAGTCGTCAATAATGACAAGCCTAACTGACAACTTTTAGCCACATGTTAACATAAATCACCCACCACACTCTGACCATGTTTTCCAATTTAGCATGGATCTGACTTTAATTAGTTAATCGAGACATGCCAACAAGTATATTTGTAATTCTGACCTTATGTCACCTTTAATTGTTGAAAAAAAGGTAATGTTTTTAATATCCATAAAGATCACTTTTGTCAACAGTTTCTAACGAAGTACAATTCATAGTAATGAAACATGATAGCTTTTGTGTAGTGATGTAAAATGTTTTTTATAATAATCAATTACAATGATATATATATATATATATATATATATATATATATATATATATATAAGATACTTGTAAAAAAAGTATCTCAGTCCGTACAAAAAATCCTTACCAAAAAATGTATTATACTTTAGTCATTTTATATTTTGGGAAGTGTAGCGTGCTGAGACATTTTCAGTAGGGATTCGTATATGCATAAAGTCCTTCTTTTATAGAAACGTTTATTTATCTATCTATCTCTCCCTCTATCTATCTAACTACACACACACACACACACACACACACACACATATATATATATATATATATATATATATATATATATATATATATATAACTTTAGGACATGTACAAACTACAATCTACTTCAAAATTGTACAGTCTGTTTCGATATTGAAAGAACAATATCTCATTAGGGAGTTAATAATGATACCATATATTAACTACCTGATAAGAAATTGTTCTTTCTATGTCGAAACAAAATGTACAATTTTGTAGTAGATTGTAGTTTGTACATGTTCTAAAGTATAATTTATAATAAATATTCATTGGTCTAATTTTATATTGGGCACTGTTTTAAATTTTTGGAACGTTGCAAATATTTTCTTCGTCCCTTATTCATTCGTATATATATATATATATATATATATATATATATATATATATAAGTTTGCCACAGATATAGTGTATGTGAGATATATTATTTTTTACACTTGTATGTAAGCGTGAAGATATACAGAGTACTACCAAAAAGTCAAGGAAATGTCACTATGAAAGAAAATTACTTGCACAAAACTCACATGTCGCGCCCCCATCAGGTTTCATACTTGCTCACTGACATAATTTTCTCGAAAAATGTGGAGGCAAAAGTTTTGCATTCGAGATCCAATTACTTTCCCACAGCCACAATTTAGCTTCCTTGTGTCTTTTTTATGAATATATTCATGGTAACAGTTCTGATGAAGCGTCACCTTTAGAAACTTGCTGGATTTGCGGAAATGGTTCATCACTTTACAGTTGAAATGGTTAAATGTAACCTGTAAGTTCTATGCTAGCAATTTCTTCCCTCGCACGTTTCAATTCTGGATCTCACCATCTTGCTTTCCTGTCAATTTTGATCTTCAAAAATTTCAATTCAATATCAATCGTTATTGATTATCTTCTTAATTCCTGTTTTTTTTTTCTTTCCCTACTAAGGTTTTTCTTTTCACTTTTTTTTTTTCTTTCCCTACTAAGGTTTTTCTTTTCACTTTTTTTTTTCTTTCCCTACTAAAGTTTTTCTTTTCACTTTTTTTTTTTTCTTTCCCTACTAAGGTTTTTCTTTTCACTTTTTTTTTTTCTTTCCCTACTAAGGTTTTTCTTTTCACTTTTTTTTTTTCTTTCCCTACTAAGGTTTTTCTTTTCACTTTTTTTTCTTTCCCTACTAAGGTTTTTCTTTTCACTTTTTTTTTCTTTCCCTACTAATGTTTTTCTTTTCACTTTTTTTTTCTTTCCCTACTAAGGTTTTTCTTTTCGCTTTTTTTTTTCTTTCCCTACTAAGGTTTTTCTTTTCACTTTTTTTTTTCTTTCCCTACTAAGGTTTTTCTTTTTCACTTTTTTTTTTTTTCGCCTTCAGTAACCCCTAGCATCTTTATTTTTTCTCTTCCCTTACATTTTCTTTTTTGTTTAATTTCTTTTAATCTTATGTTCTGTTCTTTCTTCTTTTTCTCCTGGATTTAAATGGCGTTATTCCTTTATTCACTCATGTTTTCAAATTTGATTTTTTTATAATCTCCTCATGTCTTTCATCCGCTCGTCTTCTTTAACTTTTAATCAATTTTAATTGATGCAGTCTGCCTGACATCATAAAAATTAAATTCTGTTTTCATTCGCCGTTATTATTCTTGTCGGGATGCAGATGCGTACAGCTTTGGGCAGTTGTCTGCCATCTTCAATACAACACAATGTCCATAGATCTGTACGGAAGGTTACTTTTATTCAGTTATCAATTCAATTTAAATAATAATCACTTGATATGAAAGCACAAATTCATGCTATGAGTATTTCGCTTTGAGTCAACTGCGTTTTATCTTGTCCTGTATGTGCTGAAAAATTCTAGACCCTCTCCGTTTAGAAAATAAATCTTTTGATGAGTAAAGAACATGATACTGACTTTGGGAAGGGCATCAGTTCAGAAAATTTCAGTATCCCCATCCAGTATATAAACAGGTATCATTTACAGAAGACTTGTAATCTGTCTTCTTCTTCTTCTTCTTCTTCTTCTTCTTCTTCTTCTTCTTCTTCTTCTTACCCTGTCCTTTCAGGACGTAGGCGATCATGGCTTTCCACGTCTCCCTATACCTGGTGGTTCTAAGTACGTTACACCACGCAACCCCAGTTCCTTCATCTACGCTGCCTTCTTCTGTCTCTTTTTCCTTCTACCTGGCCTGTCAGTATCAGGTTCTCCAAGCCCTCCTTACTCATTACATGTCCCAGGAACTTGAGTTATTTCTTCCTGATGCTCACGATTGATTTTCTTTTCGTTGCCATTCTTTCCAACACCTCATTATTGCTTGCATGCTCGATCTATGATATCCGCAGCATCCTTCTGTAAAACCACATTTCAGTTGCTTTAAGTTTTTCCTTCATCTTTGAGGATATTTTCCAGCATTCACTGCCATATTGAAGAACTGGCATCACATAGCAATCCAGTACTCTCTTCTTTGTTTTTAGCGAAATTGTCTTGTTTCTTAATACCTTACACAACTTCTGGAATGCTTCCTTCGCCATGCCAATTCACCTTCTGATCTTCGTGTTGCACTTTCCATCTTCTGTTATAACACCTCCCAGATATCCAAATCTTTGTACCTGATTGATTTTAGTATCCCCGACCTGTATCTGGCATATTGAGCTGTCCTTTTTACTTATGACTATGCATTCCGTTTTCTTGCAGTTTATTTGTAGTCTTTTCTTGTCACTCACTTCAGCTATCTTCTGTAGGAGGTCTTGTAGTTTCCTTTCTGTGTCTGCTATCAGCACTGCATCGTCTGCGTACCTTAGGTGGTTCCCGATTTAAATGAATCGTTTAAATAATTAATTCCTTTGCTAATACTTTTCTTATTTGCACATGTCTTATATGTGATGCACTCAGAGTCCTTTGTCTAATAAGTGATCATCTTGGTTCAACTAGGTCTTCGCCATTTTACTACAACTTATTTTGATCATCTAAGTTCAATTGCAGTGAATGCTGGACAATATCATCAAAAATGAGGACAAAACTTGAAGCAGCAGAAATGTGGTTCTACAGAAGGATGCTGCGGATATCGTGGACTGAGCACGCAAGCAACAATGAGGTGTTGGAAAGAATGGCAACAAAAAGGAAATTAATACTGAGCATCAGAAAGAGACAACTGAAGTTCCTCGGACATGCAATAAGGAAGGAGAGCTTGGAGAACCTGATACTGACTGGCCAGATAGAAGGAAAAAGAGACAGAGAAAGGCAGCAGATAACATATTTACAGGGCCTGATCAAGTAGATGTCGGAACGGGGGTTGCGAGGTGTAACAGAAGCAAACATACTAAGAGCCAAGGGATAGGGAGAAGTGGAGAACCATGATCACCTACATCCTGAAGGGACAGGGCACATAGAAGAAGAAGAAGAAGAAGAAGAAGTTCAATTGGTTGTTTTTGTCGTTCAGTTGCTAATCCCCCCCCCGTGAAATATTTCCGCTTAACTGTTGTATTCAATACATCAAGTTTTTAAGATGTTAAAGTATTGAGCAAAAAGTGATTTATATAAACGATGATATTGTCCAGCATTCACTGCCGTATTGAAGAACTGACATCACATAGCAATCTAGCACCCTCTTTGTTTCTAGTGAAATTTCCTGTGTCTTAGTACTTTACTAAGCTTCTGGAACGCGTCCTTCGACATGCCAATTCGCCTTCGGATCTCTGTGTCGCACTTTGTATCTCCTGTTAGAACACTTGACCTGTCTACTTGACCTAAATCAGCGCTTCTTAACCTTTGCTTTTACAGCTCCAATCAGCTTCAGACATTTGTAGTGCGTGGTTTCCTCTACGTTAAAATTAAATTGATAAATACAATACAGTTAATACAATATCTAACACAACAGATTAAATGTCCTGTTTACGTTTTCTTGCATTATAGCAGGGCCAATCATCAGAAAGAACTGTTGTGGGTACAGCCAAGCACCGGTCACGGAGTTGGATCATAGAAGATAACTATTCAGCTTACAGGATTTTGATCTATACATATATTTTTTATAAATTCACCCCAGGCAATGCGGTACTGTCAAGTAGAATGTAGAAGGATACAGAAAGTGAAAGAGAATGAAAATATTTAGTAGGGATAATTGACAAAAGAACAATAAAGTAACAGGTTTCAGGGAGACAGAAAATTGACGTGGCAGTTAATTTTTTGAGGGTTTTAAGTAGCAGGGGAGCAAGTAATAAGAAGTGAGAAGTGCGAGAAAAAGAAATTATTAGAATAGAAATGAATGTTGCATTTACTAGTTCAACAGTAAAACGATGAGACCTAGTTGCCAGTCTAGTCAGTGCCATACGTGATACACGCTTGGGCGATCATGTCTCGAAAGAGACATGACTGACTGGGCAGAAGATTATCCCGCAGTAGGTTGCCATTGCTTTCTGCGATAGACTAGTTGCCGACCAAGGCTATAGAACCCAATCTGTTCTATTATTTAACCCATAACTGGAGGGAAGAGACGGATTAATACCTTTCCCAAGGGTATTTGCGCGTAAGTGAATACAATGGATTCAACTGGAATTCGAACTCGGCTCCCCGGTTTCTCGTTCCGAGTCGATATCCACTGTACCACAACGCACATCCAGTCTAGTAACACTCTTAAATTCAATACGGAAAAATATCATCAAAACAGTTTCCATGAAAATATTTATAAAAACGACAAAAGGAAACAACATGTCGGTGAGAAAGTAACAAAGTCGAAATAACAGGTCCTGAATGATTACATTACAGACCCGTCTCTGAATTTTTGAATAATCTCGAGATATACAATAGAATCACCAATTTAATTCAATTCACGGAGAAATGGTAGATGTATAAATGTGTAAAATGGATTCTGACGAGAAGCATTTTCCAGTACGACACAGTGACCCAAGTTTCCTTGCAGTAGATGTAGTAATTGATTGAGTATAGTCGTTTCAATTCATATCTGTAGAAAACGTGAGCCTAAGAAGGCATAGGTGTGTTGCACTCCTGGGTAGGTAAAGAAAGTTCTTTGTGATTACTAAACGGAAGCAGTTTTGTTTTGTTTTTTTACTAGCCATATATTACCCCCGCTTAATCACTGATTGGAGGTCCTTTTAAAGAGCAGATGACAGGTTTATATAATCGGGTCTGTCGGACTTGCTACTAAGACTGAAGTAAATACTTATGTCATCTGCATAAATACCTTGTTGGAAACTGATGAAACCTTAGAGGTCGTTGATGAAGATCAGATTCAAGGATAGAATTTTTTGAGGATCCCCACATTGGTAAGAAATTACCTGAACGCATGCCTGTTCAGTACGATTTTCGTTATTAGATTAAGCAAAATATTCGTTCCCTGACATCGTGACCTTGATCTTGCGGAGAATGCCAGCATGCCAAATACTGTCGAACACTTTTGAGATATGTAGAGTCACAATCCGAACTTCGCTAGTCTTATCTAAAGCGCGGAGAGGAAAATTTGTTAACATATCGGAACAAATTCGTTAACATATTTTCAACACTGTCATCTTTGGTAACATAAGGAGGACTGAGATTTTCAAACGCCACTTTCTGTGGTAGCATAAGGAGGACTGAGATTTTCAAACGCCACTTTCTTTGATATATTTTCAAACGCCACTTTCTGTGGTAGCATAAGGAGGACTGATATTTTCAAACGCCACTTTCTTTGGTATATTTTCAAACGCCACTTTCTGTGGTAGCATAAGGAGGACTGAGATTTTCAAACACCACTTTCTTTGATATATTTTCAAACGCCACTTTCTTTGATATATTTTCAAACGCCACTTTCTGTGGTAGCATAAGGAGGACTGAGATTTTCAAACGCCACTTTCTTTGATATATTTTCAAACGCCACTTTCTGTGGTAGCATAAGGAGGACTGAGATTTTCAAACGCCACTTTCTTTGGTATATTTTCAAACGCCACTTTGGTAGATTTTCAAACGCCACTTTCTTTGGTAACATAAGGAGGACTGAGAAGCTTCAAACGCCACTTTCTCTGAAACTGAGAACGAATTTGTCTTTTTCTTAAAGTTACGACAATCCTATTGAGTTGGTCTGTATCAGTTGTCAAAATCGTTACTGCCATTAATATTCAAAAGAAATCAGAATTTTTTATTTTCTCTTTTAAAAATAAAATTCTTGAATATTCCACCCAGACAACTTCTTCCTAAGAACCGCTAATGTTTAAAACAGACCCTCGAGAAGATGCTTTCATGATCACAACAAGCTAAACCAGAATTAAGTTGTCTGATGAGTCTTCAATGTTAGGATTGGAGCGATCGGGGAAGCATCCTCTTGGAAGTCTCTTTTATTAAGTAGAGATTCTCTGAAATCAGTTGTTTGAGTGCAACTTTATGGTTAATGTTGAAATTATTGGGGAAGCTTTATCACAGACGTCTGTTCACCAACTAGCGATTCCTATTCTATCCAAGGATATAGCGTAGAGGGACCTCTACATTAATATGAAATGATCTGGGTGCGTACCTGTTCAACAAGACCTTTATTAAACAATTAGAAACTACTGTATTGCGTATAAATTTTCCCCTGACACCGGGACTTTGAGCCTGTAAAGAAGGCCAGCTTGCTAAATCCTGTCGAACACCGTTGAAATATAGAGAGCCAAAGCCCGATCTTCGCTATTCTTATCTAACGATTCATAAATATATTCAATAATGGACGTTATCACTTCGGCAGAAGATCTGGCGAAAAGAAATCTATGTTTTAGAGAATTAAAAAAATACAATCCACAGTGCTATAAAGAGGACTGGGTAGCTTCAAACAAAACTTTTGATGAAAATGAGAACTAAATGGGAGACGAACTTTGTCTTCTTGTTCTCAAGTTTACGACAATGTGTTGTGGTGCAGAGGATACCGGCTCGGAACGACAAATCAGAGAGACGAGTTCGAATTCCATTTGAACTCCTCGCATTCACTTAGGCGCAAATACCTTGGGAAAGGTATTAATTCGTTTCTTCCCTCTTGTTATGGGTTAAATAACAGGACAGATTGGGTTCTATAGCTTTGGCTGGCAACCAGTCTACCGCAGAAAACAATGGCAACTTACTGCGGGATAGTCTTCTGCCCAGTCATTCATGTCTCTTTCGAGACATGATCACCCAAAGCGTGTATCACGTATGGCACTCAACTGACTGGCTATTGAGTTTTATCTGTATCACATGCTCAAAGTCATTACGGCCATTCATATTTAAAATAATCAGAAATGTTCATTTACTCTCTTTAAAATCATGATATTGAAATTCCACCCAGATAACTTCTTCAGAGAACCGTTACTTTGTGGAAAAGACTCCCGAAAGGATATTTCTCTGATTCCAAAAATCTTAACCAGAAATAAGTTGTCTGGGTGGGACTTTAATGATATGATTGTAGCAATCGGGGAAGCATCCTATCGGGAGGATTTTTTACAAAGTAGCGGTTCTCTGGAAGAAGTTTTCTGGGTAAAACTTTTAATGTTAAGGTTAAAATGATCGAGGAAGCATCCTGTCGGGATGAAGCTGTCTATGTGAAACTGCATTGTTAATGTTGAAGTGATTAGGGAAACTTCCATGGGCGTGATCTATTCTACAAAGTAACAAATCTCAATCGGTTTGTTTCTGAAATGAATTAATTTTTCTCTAGCTTTTTTAACGCTGGCCGTAAAGTTAAAAGTAGGGAACTAAAATTCTAACCAATCAGGATATATATATATATATATATATATATATATATATATATATTTTTTAATCATATCACCCCGAGCAAGGCGGTAACTCCACTGATGTGCAGGGGGCTACGTAATAGTGAAAAAATTGGAAAAGAGAAAGCCGGAAACCACATCCTAAACAGGGAAAAAGGGATGAGCCTCTTAACCTGTTCAATAGACGCGGGTGGAGTGTGAACCGGGCGATAGATAGATCTATCTACTCCAATTGAAAAAAAAAACAAAGTGAGAAGATTGGAAAAGAGAAAGCCGGAAACCACATCCTAAACAGGGAACAAGGGATGAGCCTCTTAACCTGTTCAATAGACGTATATTCTACTCATTATTTTTCTGTATTAATCAGTTCTTACAGAAGAAAAGGAATAGTTCAATTGTTTAATCAATGATGCGTTTGGTGTTGTCTCTGGAATACGTGAGTCTAAGAAGGCAATTCTTCCTATCCCAACGCTGCTTCATAGATTGCATCACCGAAGGAAATTTTCTTTTTTTTTTTCTTTTTAGATTTTTTTCTTTTTCTTTCCTATTTTAATTTGAATGTAAGGGACAGTAGCATCTAATAGAAAACGAGATGGAGATCAGCATAATGGAGAGGGCGCATGTCAAATGGACAAACAAAATCTTATCACCATGTGCTGGTTTGCGCCACTAAGTTAACTTTGAAAGGAATGAAACTGCAAGAGACTGGTATAAACAACACCCAGACCCTGTTATAGATATATGACCTGTAACAATTTTTGAGATTTCACAATGCGCACGGTCAAAACAATGAAAGGTATTGGCTCAGACGTTATGGTTAAAGACCACAAAAACGGAATCTGCTTTCTTATTGATATGCAGTCCCTGCAGATTATAATGCATCTTAGAAGATCTTTAAAAAATGTAAGAATCTTGTAGTGAAAATCTTAAAAATGTAGCACATGAGGGCATCATTATTTCCGGTTGTAGTTGGAGATATCGAAAAAAAAACGTTGAAGGGATTGACGGGATTCCAGGTAGGTCATGTCTTAAAGAAATACAACAAAAATTGTTTTCACAAGTACAGCTCATACATTAAGAATAGCCTTATCTATGTAAAATATGTGTGATCTTATCTCATGATATGTAGAAAAATGTCATGAACCCATTTCTGATCTTAGGTCTCTCGTTGAAATACGGACAGGTATGTTTATAGAAATAATAATAATAATAATTATAATAATAATAATAACAGGTATAGATAAAATTCCTAACTTTTGGCTATATTATTTAAATACAGCACATAAAAAACTAGCCAAAGAACTTCAAGAAATGGTTGACGATCCCACTAAAATTCCTGCATGGATGACCAAAGGAATTACATTTCTTCTACCCAAGAATGGTGACACAAACAACCCGAAAAACTACAGACCAATTACATGTCTTCCGACAACATATAAACTATTAACATCTATTTTAACAAAACAGACATATTTATTCTTAGAAAGAAATGACATGATACCGCTTGAACAAAAAGGGTGCAAACGTGGCTGTTATGGTTGTAAAGACCAATTGCTAATTAACAAAATGATCCTGGAAAACTGCTACAGTACAAAGAAAAATCTTAGTACTGCCTGGATAGATTATCGAAAGGCATTCGATAGTGTACCACATTCCTGGATTTTAAAGACTATAAATATATACAAGATATCGCCCGTCATCATCAATTTCATCAAACAGTGCATGTCTATATGGAAAACAACCCTTTACCTCAATCATATAAATGGAAACTATAAGTCTGATGAAATAAACATCAAAAGAGGTATATTTCAAGGTGATTCTTTATCTCCCTTACTATTCTGCATATCATTAATAGCACTAACCAGTCAACTTAATAAGACAGAATGTGGTTATAAAATAGGCCAAAAGAAAATAAGCCATCTATTTTATATGGATGACTTAAAGTTATATGCTAAGAATGATAATGAGCTGGAAGGTCTTCTGCAAACTGTAAAATGCTTCAGCGAAGACAATGGAATGAAATTTAATTTAAATAAATGTGCTAAAGCTACCGTTTTACGAGGATCAATACAAGAAACATCCTCAATTAGCTTAGACCCTGCTGTAACAATAAAAGAATTGAAACCAGAAGAAGCTTATAAATACCTAGGTGTAAATGAGAGCGAAAACATTCACCATAAAAAAATGAAGGAAATAGTGCGTAAAGAGTACTATAGAAGGCTACGAATGATATTAAAAACTGAATTAAATTCACAGAACAGAGTTATGGCCATTAATAGCCTTGCAATTCCAGTTGTCCAATATAGCTTTAACATCTTAAACTGGACTCTAAACGACATCAGGCGAATGGATGCTAAAACAAGAAAGCTTCTTTCTAAGCATAAGATGCATCATCCAAAGGCTGATGTAGACCGTCTATACATACCCCGTAAAGAAGGTGGGAGTGGTCTTATTCAGCTGGAATTGTCATACAAGACAACAACTATTGGCCTACTAACATACATAGAAACAACAAAGGATTGGATGATACAATTAGTAAGGCAACATGAAGAAAGAAAGAAAAAATATTCAATAATAAAAGAAGGCAGTAAATACAAACAAGATTTGCAGTTAGTAGATTCTGTAGAAAAGAAAAACAGAAGCCAAGAACCAACTATTGCGGCAACAAATATGAAAATGAAAGCCAAAGATAAAGCTCTTGAACAGATGAAACAGACAAACCTCTGCATGGCCAATATCCAGAACGTGCCAATAAATCCAATGTTGACAAAGTTAATACTCATCGATGGTTACGTGCATCTGGATTAAAGTCTGAAACTGAAGGCTTTATTCTTGCAGCACAAGACCAAAGTCTTTTCACTAGAAACTTCCAGGCAAATATTATGCATAATAATATGGATCCAAAATGCAGGTTTTGTGATAAACACCAAGAAACAATAGACCACCTAATCTCAGGCTGTTCTGTGCTTGCCCCAAATGAATATAAAAATCGCCACGATAGAGTTGGGCAATATTTACATTGGGCAATGTGCAAACATTATGGAAAAGCTGTAAACAAACACTGGTATGAACATCACCCAGCACCGGTTACAGAAATAGAAGATGTAACCATTCTATGGGATTACACCATCTACACAGACAGAAAAATTGAAGCAAACAGGCCAGACATTATTGTTAAAAACCAGAAGGAGAAAACTTGTCTATTAATTGATATGGCTTGTCCAGCGGATTGCAAGATAGTAATCAAGGAATTTGAAAAACTGTCAAAATATAAAGACCTGGAAATTGAAATAGAAAAAATGTGGAAATTGAAAACAAGAGTTGTGCCAGTGATAGTAGGTGCACTTGGAATGATAAAAAATGAAACAAAACAACACATTGAAAGAATCCCTGGAAACCTCAGCTTAAGAGTTATACAAAAAATTGTCTTATTAAGTACAGCCCACACACTAAGGAAAACTTTATCTGTGTAATGCTAGGGATGATAAGGAAGATAGGAAAACATGAAATGGAGTCATAACAACACCCCACGACCTGCCTTAGGTCTCCCCGCAGACTTGGTTGGTAGTGAGACCAAAGCAGAAATCGAAATATGATGAAAAATGATATAATAATAATAATAATAATAATAATAATAATAATAATAATAATAATAATAATGACAACTCATGTTAATCTTAAAACAAAGTCATGGAATCAGCTCTAAGAGCGAAAATAGTGGGACTTTAAGAAATTACTCACTAAGTTATATGCTTTTCAACTTCTTCCAGCTGTCTGAGTGTTTTCCCGCCTCTTTGGTCATATTAAAACTCAAACAAAGGCTAAATCAATAATATATGTCAAACTTATATCAAAACTTAAAAAATATTTTGGTACCGTAATGTAATATGCATTTGTCTGTCTCAGCCCCCACTACACCTCGCTTCAATTTCCACACATGAGTAAAGTGAATATGAATTTTCAGTTTTTTAAATTCGAGTTTTTGATGCCATACTTGGACTTGAATCTGAATAGTGGGTATTTCTTTTTTCTCTCATGGTTAAATGAAAAAGTCAAGGAAAGAAATGAGTTTGTTTGTTTTTTTTAATTGTTTAGATCTTTGAAACTTAAAAGCCTTTGCGGATGGTCTGTGACTAAACCGGCTTCTCACTCCAAGTTACTGCGAGAGGGGAGGTTGTTTAGCAAACATGCAGAATGAAAAATAAGACATATTAAAGCGCGGAAGATCTTTTGATAGGCCAAACTAAATTAATGCTGTGCTTCAATAAAATCACCGTGGAGAAGGCAACAAGAAACTCCACTATCAATACCAAGATCATTCATGTATAGCAACAATAATGTTATCTTAGATAACGGCGTGAAGGTGGTTTAAATCTATTAGCATTAACTACTCGTTCAGTAAAGATGAAAATGTGTAACAGGTGTCACCTGGCCTTCGTCTAGGTACTGTTAGCGAAACTATAAAGAAAAATTGCGAAAAAAGGGTTAGGCTCCTTTGAATTGATTACTTGCCTGGTAAGGAAAGATATGAGCGACAGATGTCACTCGAGCGTCAAACAAAACATATTTGAAGGGACATGAAACATAAGAGCACTAAATCAGTTTGGCCAGTTAGAAAATTTAAAGCAAGAAAATGAACAGATTAGCTATAAATATTCGCATGCGAAACGTCTTCTTCTATGTGCCCTGTCCCTTCAGGACGTAGGCAATCATGGTTCTCCATGTCTCCCTATCCTGTTACACCTCGCAAACCCCGTTCCGTTATCCACCTGATCAGGCCCTGCAAATATGTTATTCTTTGCCTTCCTCTGTCTCTTTTTCCTTCTATCTGGCCAGTCAGTTCAGGTTCTCCAAGCCCTCCTCCCTCATTGCATGTCCCAGAAACTTCAGTTGTCTCTTCCTGATGCTCAGTATTAATTTCCTTTTTGTTGCCATTCTTTCCAACACCTCATAGTTGCTTGCGTGCTCAGTCCACGATATCCGCAGCATCCTTCTGTAGAACCACATTTCTGCTGCTTCCAGTTTTGTCCTCATTTTCGATGATATTGTCCAGCATTCACTGCCGTATTGAAGAACTGACATCACATAGCAATCCAGCACCCTTTTCTAAGCAAATAATGGAGGTGTTTCGTCAGTGACAGACACGGCGAAGAGAAATATGAAAGGATGTGTAGGACTCATTAAACCAAGATGTGAAGAAATGTGTTCTAGGACGCCATCAACTATCTGATAAAATTGTTTCGATTAAATGGAAAGGGAAAAAATTTAACATATCCATCGTAGTTGTATATGCCTCGACAGCCCAAACTACGGAAGAATAAATTAATAAGGGAGACAACTACAAGGTTCAGCGTTAATCACAGAAATTACAACCGTCAAGTGAGAGCTTAATGCTAAAGCAGGAAAAGAATGAAATGGTGAAATATTTTGAAAATTCGAAATGGAACACGTAATAAACATGAAGAAAAATGGGTTCAATGATACATGGTGAACGGCCAAACAGTAGCCAACAATTCCTTTCCAGAACAACCAAAACGTTAATGAACCTTCGAGTAAAACTACGAAAATCGAATATGGCCAATACAGTAGCCAAATTGCAATTACCTGAATTTTTCAGATCAGGCGATGGTTTCTCCTGCAAAGGGGGATACAGTTTTGAATACCACCAGAGATACATTTTTTATAGTAAAGTTTCTCATGTGTTAAGGCCGGTAAACTAATTAAAATTAAAATTAAAATTAAATAAAGATTAAATAATAAAATTCCTTAATTCTTTTGTAAATATTTTTCTTTTAGATTTAAATACGAAGCTGCGCAATGATGACTTTTGAGAAAATCTAAACGAGTGAATTTGCTTTGGGATAAATATTTGAATAAATCCGGAGGGTACATTTTTTTTTTCTAGTAAGTCTTCTGGTCAGCAGGCGAAAAGAACGGAGCGTCAATTCAAATACGGGTATCCACTAAAATTAATGTTTGAAATAATAAAATACGTCGGTCTAAAAAAATAATATATATTATGCTCTCATTATGATTGAGCTCTCTGGAGAAGAAAATATTAAAAACATTTTCCACTTCTGCTATATGCGTGACTCTTCAGAAATGAATTGAGTTCTCTCGGTGACAGGCGTATGTATACACTGCTTATATACAATACGTTAAAATTTCTCCTCGCAGATTCCATGCGTCGATGGCTTAGGGAGTAGCGACTCCGACTGACACCAAATCGGTCTAGTTTCGATCCCGGCCAGAAGCAAGTGGATGCGTCTAGCCACACTGATGAGCTGTGATGCAGCGAAACAGGCTTGCATGTGGATGACTAATATATATGCAGGTTTTATTAAAAATTACAGACAAGGTAATATCATTAGTTTTTTATGTGTTATTTTTTTTCAGAACTCAAATTATATAAGAATTATACAAAGGTTTTATACTTTCGAGCGCTTTCAGGTATACATTTTGCCATTATCAAGAATGAATTTTGTTTTATTTTCAAATATATGTGTAAATTTTATAGTGTCACGTATATGTTAAGTTCAAACCCAGTAAGCACATTGTTAGCATGTTCATAATTGATGTTATTAAGTGTAGAATTTTTATTTCTTATTAGTAATAATGGGGGCATTATATATATATATATATATATATATATATATGTGTGTGTGTGTGTGTGTGTGTGTGTGTGTGTGTGTGTGTGTGTGTGTGTGTGATATACTTCTTTTATCAAGAACAGTTTTGAAGAAAAAGAAAAAAAACTTTTAATAAATCAACAGAGACAGTATGTTGAGACATGCGTGTCACGTGTAATAAAGCAATGAATGAATATGTTAAATGTAGAGGAAAAACTTGTTCAAACGTGTGTGCCACGTGTAATAAAAAAACTAGTTGTTTATTATGAATGTAAGTAAAGATTATTGTTAATTTTTTTTAAAAAGTTTTATTTTTTAAATCATTCGTCTTTAAAAAAAAAAAAACACTTTGAAGAAGCTTGTTAAAGTGAAACATGTTAGATTAAAGACACTTTTTCCGACCTGTTCTTTACTTATACTATTCATCTTGTCGGATTTCAACTCAAATATATATATATATATATATATCAGGTGTATATGTTTAGTGGGGTTCAATTGCAATTACTGAAGAAGAGTTACATAGTTACATACATTAAGAAGCAGGTTTGTTAATTTTGTTCCCCTTAACTCATTGATTTTCTAACTAGAATGAATTTCGTTTTATTTTTATAATTACCCTTCTTCTGACAATATCTTTTATTTGTTTTTGTTTTTTTTTTTTGTTTTTTTTTTCCAATTTTTTATTTTTGTTTCTAACTCGTCCTTAGATATTATCTCTTCATTTAACCGCTCCGTAACGACCACCTCTTTTATTTGGCATTACTCGTCATTTACTGATCAGTATTAATCGGTAATGGGAAGTGGACCGAGAAAGTCTCGGATAATGCAAGAGAATTGGCCTTCTTGCGGTCAAGATTTCGGCCGTAGGCGAGCAATCTTATTATCTCACAAGTTGTAAATCTATCATTCGATGCCCTGTAGGACAATTTATATCTAAACCAATCGGAATATGACGACATTATTACGTTCTAGATTAGAATAGTGGAAACTATTCTCACCCGATGGCTATTTAACAAGACAAAAGTAGACAACGTTTGTTCGTTTTAATATAGCTGCACAACATTACTGTCCATTAATGCATTATTAAATGTTTCTCGTTTCAGAGAAAGGAACCGGAATTTTCCTAGCTGCGTGTTAATGCGTTTCGCTTTGTGAATCTGGTTTTGTATTTAGTGCTCAGAGTTCGAAACCAAGGCTACATTTAGAATGCTGACATATAACATGACGTTGCATTTTTCTAAGTAATGAATATTACGCAATTTTCTTCGCACACACAAGCATACATACATATATATATTTAGGTAGCAACTCTATTAAATATGTTTTAATGAATAAAACTGACAATTTACTTTTTGAAATATTTTATTATATTTTCTTATATGCAAACAAGTGTTTTTTATTCTCGGTAGGTAGCCTATTGGGAGTCGGTTATACAATACAGTGGCTCGTAAAAAAAAATGGTGCTTCAGTGGTATTGCATCTCACCAAGGGGGTTATTAAATGAATAAAGATGATTCGTTATGATCTGTGTGCATGGTTGGTCTTAGCTGTGAAGGTTAGGACTGGTGGAACGAAGTTGTGCATTTCATCTGAACACACACCATGGAAATAGAGATGGACAAGTGATAGCCTTGCGACGTCTCGCTTATGAGAAACTGGTTCCCTAGTAAAAAATAATTAGTCGCCTATAAGAACACAAATATGATTTGAGGCTCTATCGAGAGTGGAGAGTAAAAACTGGGTGCTCCCACCCATATGTAACAGCAGTACTTTATTTTCGGTCTAATCTGGCTCTTGTAAATGTAAAGGATAGCAGGAAGAGCGAGGCACAGGGAACCGGCCATTTTCGTAGCATATTTAGCGATGGTCGTATGTCCGAGTTCCACTTCAAGTCTGAGATGAGTTAAGTTTTTTAATTATATTTTTTATACATTTTTTCTTCAAGGAAAGTAACACAACAATTACTAGGAAAAATGGTTTTACCGTATCAAAAGCAATGAAACAAAGAAAATCCTCAACAAGATATTTTATTAACCGATTCTGAGCGAGAAATGTTTTTCAAAATATCTCATCAGCCAATTCAAGACATTAGCAGCTTTCACATTGTCTTCATCAGTGTCTAAAAATTGTCTTGAATCAGGACACGTTTCATTGTCAGAGGACACGTGACGAAGAAATCTCATGCGAGATATCGCGTCACTCTATCTTAAAATAGTTAATTCCTTACTTAATGTTTTTCATTTATTCTATATCTAAAAGATCCGCTCCAAAATACTGTATGCTCTCGTAATAGTTTTCCCCGCAGCAAGGTCTCTGATCGGGAGGTTTTCAGAAGCATGGAACCGGCTCTTAATTGCTGCTGTTTCCAGGCCCAATCTGACCCGGTTGGTATACCTGTTAGGGTCACAGCTATGAGCAAATAGTGAAACCCCAAACTGGGGTTAAAACACGATGAAAGTATAAAAATAGATTTAAAAATATTATCAGCAATACATTATTGAAAAAAAAAATTAACATGCATTTAAAAAATAAATAAATAAATATTACCATATTTATTTACGAAATTTTAAGAAATCTCTTACTAAATAGAATAACTCCGACACATTTTTAAATTATTTGTTTAAACAGTACTTTTAATGGATACTCGTATTTGAGTAGATGCTCTGTTTTTTATAATTAAACAGATATTTATATCTACCAGCTCACTCGATCACCGAAGTTAAGCAACGTTAAGCCTGGTCAGTACTTATATAGGTGACCGCTCGGGAATACCAGGTGCTGTGTGCGTTTAGTGACGGATGTGCGTTGTGGTGCAGTAGATATCGACTCGGAAAGAAAAATCGGTGAGCCGAGTTCGAATTCCAGTTGAATACCCTACATTCACTTAAGCACTGGTACCCTTGGGAAAGGTGTTAATCCATCCATTCCCTCCAGTTATGGGTTAAATAACAGGGTAATACTTGGGGACCCTGTCCTCAAAAACCAAAACAAATCCCATTGAATCTTGGTACTCGAAAAGAAAAAAGTATTACTAGACACAAAACTTATAAAAAAAACAACAATAAATTGTTGAAAAGGAAAAGGTATTACCAGCAATAAATAAATAAAATTTAGTTAGCAATAAATGACCCGCTGAGGTTGTTATGCAATAAAACAAAAACAGCCAACAACCAATTGTCTACCAGCCTGAATAATCGAGAAGAATTCTCGGTTTTCCAGCAATTAGAAACCTGCACTAATGCAAATAGATCTAAAAGAGTGGCTGTTCAAGATAACAATCATTTCTCTATTTGATAAGAAAAATTGAATCGGTTCAAAAATTCGTCCAGCAATGCTATAAACTTTCAATATTGAAGGCAAGAGAAACAGGGGTCTGGTTTACCTGCTTAACGACTTTGTGAAAATGGATGGTAGATCGCGCCAAAGAGCGATAGTAAAACGTAATAATTTGATTAGATCAATAAAATAGAATGTTATGAGCAGCAATGTGGGAGCGTGGCCCGAGTAGTTTGAATATTAGTATGAAAGCCCGAATTGTAATCTCACCGTGGTCGATATATGAGAGAAATGATTTGGGAGATGATCATAATCTCGCAGCATTGTGGGAAAATGCAAAGCACACAACGGTTGAACACTTAATTAATAAATGAAACGGTGTAGACAAAAACTGTTCAGAAACCGTTGACGGTTGAGCTTCCGGTTTCGAGATGACGGTTTCAAGCGTACTGGCCTTCTCCAAACAGTAGATCCCGTTAGATCATGCTCTCTCTCTCTCTCTCTCTCTCTCTCTCTCTCTCTCTCTCTATCTATCTATCTATCTATCTATCTATCTATCTATCTATCTATCTAAAAAATTAACTAAGGTCCACTCATAATAGTTTTAGATTGGCTCTGTAGGTGTTAAAGAAACACAAATGTGCTTGTGTTGTATACTCTTCTGGTATATGCTGTTTCGTCGACGAAAATAAAATGAGAACCAAATGATAATCCTCTTGCAGGCAAAATGAGGGACAGAAGACATATATATAAGTAAAAATATCTATCTAAACTTATTTATAAATGAAACTTTGTCTGTGTGTGTGTATGTGTGTGTGTCAGTGTGTGTGTGTGTCCGTTACCTATAAACTCCGAAACGGCTGAACCGATTTTCTTGAAAATTTGCACAGTTGTACTATAAGCGTCTGCGAGTGTTCTTAACTAGGTTTTGTGTCGAGGTACCCCGATAAATATCGAAAATCGATAATCGAACAAATCGGGTTACAGAAGGAATGGTCTGATTTTAATCAAATTTGATACACTCATAGACAAAGACATAAGAAACGATATTCAGAAGTTTCAAGGTTGCAGTTCTTACAATAGTGCAGGAAATCGATAATATATATATATATATATATATATATATATATATATATATATATATAAAAGGCAAGATTTTTGTGTGTGTGTGTCTGTTTATCTGCCTGTATGTCTGTATTTTTTCAGCCCTTTTATTTTAGTTTTTGCTTCGGGTTTGGCACTAAGTAGGTATAATTGTAGTTCTTAGTCTCAGCCATGATACCATTTACTCAGAGGACATATTTAGCCTTCAAAATTCAGTTTACAATGAAAAAACTTATTTAATATCGATACCAGGAAATCAAAATTTGACTTACATCCATTAATTTTTCTTTCAGGCTACAGTTTCACTTTAACTGGAAACAACTATTGCTTTTTAGTATTTCGTGCCAACGTCCAAAGAGTCTGAGCTCCAGGACCATGGATTAGTTTTAAAACTTTCATTACACCCGAGCAACGCCGGGCTATACTGCTAGTATAACATATTTATATTCGCTTCTTTGGTGAATTGGTTGTGAAGTGGAGTAGAAGGTTTTGTCGGGAGAAAGCACCCGCATACTTCAACTGACTTCTTCAACTTCAACTGCCTGACTTCAAACTGACATGACTGCTGTTTCTCTGATCTATTAAATAGGCAAGCTCTTCTCGACACGTGGTACGTCTGTCATTCAATGTGTCTATATGTCAGTATCCATATCTTTGACCTCGACCTCACTGTGTTCATCAAAACAAACCCAGCTTGCAAACCTAGTTTTTTCACACTTACTTGTTGAACATGTCCACCATAGTTTATGAATATATAATACAGCGCAGTACGTAATCTGTTCAATGAAACAACGTCAAAGATTAAAGCTCACGGGTCATACACTCTAAGGAATCGGACTATATCGCCAATACTCGGGAAAATATGGTCGCTTTTTATACATGTCGTATTGAATATTTTGAACCATCTGATTGTTTAACTATTCTATTGGTGAAGTATAAAATGAGTCAGCTTATAGCTGTCTCACTAGTATACCGAGTTACCCAAAAACTCCAAAATTATTGACATTTTAAAACAACATATATATATATATATATATATATAAGAAAAATTAAGGCAGAGACGTTATTTCATAGTAAATCGGAAGTACAGGCTTAATTCGTGTAAAACCTTTGGTACAATAAAGACGGAAGCTGATGATGGTTCGCCTGAAAGAAGCCCACATTTCCGATTTACCATGAAATAACGTGTCTGCCTTAATTTTTCTTATATTTGCTCTATATTTAATTATATACATATATATTGAGAGCTCTCTAGAGAGTTATCCTACCACTCTATGTACAGGATACTTCTTTGGATTCTTCTATACCCACAACGTATGTTGATATATATATATATATATATATATATATATATATATATATAATCGCTTTTCATATCTTGCAACAAAAATACGAATACACTTATGGGCAAAATTTTATACAGTAGTAAGCAAATATATAACACGTAAGTGGGCGTCTGCAATAGAGATTAGTTAATCACTTTAATAGATGGGTGTACTAGAAAATGAGAAGCCAACTAACATTGTTATGGCGTGTAAAACCATGATCGCACACGTCTTAAACACACATGGCTCATAAAAAGAAGAATATTTGGAAAGGAATCTGAATATTCAACATAGAGCAACACTGTGAAACGATTTCTGCTCATCTGGATTGAAACGTTCTTTGAGTTTTTTTTTATCTTAATTATTGTCCTAAGGTCTAGTAAGAGAAATTATTTTCTATGGCTTCAGTTTTTCGTAAAAAGGTTCACTGGTTTAACTGGCATTATAATTATCGAACTGGTGCTGACATTTAAAGAATCGAAGATGCATTTATCACAACTCTGAGTATCAGATGTCTTCCAGTAAGCTGTTCCCAGAAAAGTAAAGAATTTAATTATTGTAATTGTTTGTTGTGTTTATCATCTTTTCAACTTTATTTTTCTTTGAGTGTTACATTTTGTTTCAATGCTATTTTCATGTCTAAATACCAAGGTTTAAAATACCAGTCGTTTTAAGAAAGAAATCGATGATATGGTGACATTACTAGCCAGCAGGCGCTGACAATAATAATATGCATTTTGTGCGTTTTGAATATCTTGAGAATAGGTTGTGCGGAATTGAATGAAAGTGACCAGCAATAGTGGGACTGTTATCGCTTATACTTGAATGAGTTTGGGTACTTTGTGACCATCGCATTCGCAATGACCGTGCGTGTATATTTGATAGGTCTCGTGCAGTTTGATGTTGTTTGTTGTTATTTGTGTTTTTTCTTTTGTTTTGTTTTTTACAAAACATTGCATCATCCATATTTATAGACCCTTCTCTACAACAGCTCCCATTTGACTTCCTGTGACCACTGGCTTTTCCTAAATATAAAATAGGCGTTAATACAGCGTGGAAGTGATTGAAGAAAAAATGACAACGCAGCTGATGGCAATCCTGAAAAAGATTCATTGCTCACACTTCCCGCCTGTGGAATTCACTTCCGTTTACTTGCTTTACTGAAAACTACACTCTCCAAGAATTTAAATGCAAAGCCAATTGCCATCTCTTATCTTCTTGACTCACATCCTTTCTATGACAACCCTTGTATCATGGTCTTCTTCTTTTACACTTCACTCTCATGCAGCCTTCTTCACACCTGCAAGCTCATCCTATTCTTACTCAGTCTCTGATTCCACTGTAACTTGTTCCTCTTTATCATCACTCAATCTATTGTAACCCCCTGCGCATCAGTCGCAGTTACACCTTGCTTGAGGTGAAATAATTAAAAATGAAGGGTAAGGAATGCTGTTATGAATTTATAAGTCCCAAGTTATTCACACAGAAAGAGACCAAAGCGTCATTGATGTAGTATGTGTGTGTATGTGTATGTCCGCTACAGAATCAAATTAATACATTCCATGGCACAAAGGTCAAATGTAAAATAGTAAAAGAGCAGAAAATGAGTGACCTTATTCATTCTTAAGTAACGTTATAAGTTTAAATAATCAGTACTTATAAAATAGGCATTGACCAGAAATATTTATTATTTGTGGCAAAGATCACATCTATCTAAACTTCTTTATAAATGGAACTTTGTTTATATATGTATGTGTGTCTGTTTGTGTGTGTGCGTCCGTTACCTAAAGACTCCGAAACGGCTAAACCGATTTTCTTGAAAATTTACACAGTTGCAGTTCTTACAATAGTGCAGAAAATCGATAATATATATATATATATATATATATATATATATATATATATATATATATGAAAGACAAGATGTTTGTGTGTGTGTGAGTCTGTTTATCTGCCTGTATGTCTGTATTTTTTCAGCCCTTTTATTTTAGTTTTTGCTTCGAGTTTGGCTCTAAGTAGGTATAATTGTAGCTCTTAGTCTCGGCCATGATACCATTTACCCAGAGGAATTATTTAGCCTTCAAAATTCAGTTTACGACGAAAAGACTCATTTGATATCGATACCAGGAAATCAAAATTTGACTTACATCCATTCATTTTTCTTTCAGTCTACGGTTTCGCTTTAACTGGAAACAACTATTGCTTTTTAGTATTTCGTGCCAACGTCCAAAGAGTCTGACCTCCAGGACCATGGATTAGTTTTAAAGCTTTCATTACACCCGAGCAACGCCGGGCTATACTGCTAGTGTATAAATAATTATTATAGACATCGATGTCATAGACTGTCAGTTTCGTGCCAAATGCTGTCATGAGACCATCTGTCACTACTCCTTCCACGAGTACCTAAAATGACCTTATTGGAGTGACGAATGGAAGAACAACCCTTTCCAAGGTTTTTAATGCTAACATTTTAGATTATTTCCTGTTTCAGCATGAATTTATTTACTTTTATATTGTAAAACAATATACAATTTTTGCGTCAAGCGTTAATATTTGAAACAAAATTGACAAGATTCGGAGACAATTCAGATCCGTTAAAAATGACAATTTTTATATAATTTATGTTCTGAAAAGAACATTTATAAAATCACAGGAAAAATTATTTTTAAAAAATTAATACATAGCACCTTTCCTGTCATTTTAAACGAAACGTTCATAAAAAAGGATTGCTGCCTATGCTCTCACACACACGGTTCGACACACACACATATATATATATATATATATATATATATATATATATGGACACTGCGGTAATAAACGTGGAAACTTAGGTCAACTTGAGCGGCAACTGTCTGTTTTCATACTTGAACGCCGTCTTCAGATTTCAAGCACTTAACACTTGCCACCCGGCGTTGAGGTCTGTGTCTACATTTATATTTACATATATTTACTCTCTATCCCTGATATTGATTTGGTTTATTTATTTTGTTTTACGACATATCAACCTCACTGGGTTATTTAATGCCGACAAGATTTTTAGGATAGGTTCGTATTAATAGAATATGCATTCTTTGTAAGAAATTAGTTTGCAGATCAGATTTCATTGACGTATCTTTATAAAGAGGGTTTTTGTTGAGAGCCAAATGTATTGCAAGTATTTTTTTTTTCAAAAATATATTGCTGGTAAAATTTTTGTTTTTTTTCAAAAATGCTTTTCTAGTAATATTTTTTTCAAAAAATTATTACTAGATTTATTTAATGTATTGCTTGATTTTTTAAAATGTATTGCTGGTATTTTTACTGTAAAAATCTATTTTTATGCTTGTATATATGTTGATCTTAGTTTGGTATATTTTCCCATAACTACGATCCTAACAGGTGCTATTATTACTGCCGACTTGAGGATATTTCATCTAGTTGGTAGTTGGAGTGCATCTGACTACGGTATAAGAGAGTGATATGTTTAGGATTGGTTGGGTTAGTATCATGTGTTGTTTTTTCCATGTTAAGCTTTTTAAGAAAATAACGATGAAAACATCCTAAAAAACTCATAAATACTAATATTTCTCCAACAGACTCTAACAAAAGAATTAAGTTTATTATATATTACACTAAATCCACTACATCTAATTCATTCGTCCGCAACGACTCTTCCCCCACCGTTAGTGATTTTCAAAAAACCATTGTAGTATATAAATTCATATGTCCATTTAGAGAATGTATCTATAACAACCTCAATATATCTACATTGGCCACACCACAAATTCGCTCTCACGGCGTCTGACGTTGCACTTAAATGAAAATTCAAATATATTCCGTCATTTAGAACAACACGGTTATCAACGCACACTTCTGAGAAAAACGCTTGTTGATAACACGTACATACTTAAACAAGAAAATAATAAACAGAAACTAAAAATCCTTGAAGCAATCTACATTAAACAATTTAAACCGGGTTTGAATACAATCAACTTTGATATTTCCAACAACGTACTCAAATGTCTGTAATCAAACCAGGGACCACAACGCCACTATTTTGTCACTGTCTTCGGCCATCCGCCACGGTAGGGATGGACTTATATTTTCAATTCCCTTTATTGTTAATAGCTTAAATGTTCTATGTTTACTGTGTGTTAATATTTACTCTTTGATAATGGCTTATGTGAGCCGAAAGCTTAAACATGATAAAAAAATTAACAATTACTGTGATTTTTGTTGTCTTTCAACGACATCACCATCAAGTATATCAGACGGTATGAACGGATCCTACACAAAATTAATAGACAAAACTTGTCTATATTATTCAATGAAACCTGCATTAATGAAAAAATGCTGCCAAAATACACACCATATATATATATATATATATATATATATATATATATATATCTGCGGTGTATACACAAGTCAGCCACCGGGAGAACTCAATTGTGAGGAGTAACGCGTAAATCGAAGAAGTGGTAACTGTTTTTAACACGTTCCTCTCCAGAGAGCTTAATCGTAATGAAAGCATATATATATATATATATATATATATATATATATATATATATATATTATGTTGAGTTATGATAATGTCTGGCGCCAAGTCTGTTAGGTTTTTTGTTTTGCAGTAGTTTTAATGATGAAAAGTATTTTGCCAAGCAGGTTTTTCATGGTAAAGTGCTTGATATCGGGGAGAAGATAAAGCGTTGATAATGTGAGTGTAAAGAATTTGTGACTATAATTGAACAGGTTCATGCTGACTTCGAAGTTTAGTGAGGGCATCGTTATAATGTCTTCACTCATGGGGTATAGTATAGTATAGTATAGTATAGTTGTTGTTTTTTTTTTTAGTAAGTATTACTCAGAGCGTTTTGGAGGAAGTATCCCTCTGTTAACCAAAAGTTTTCCTTTTATCATTATAAATATATATAATATTGCCAATAAAAAATCAGCTATTTACAGTTTCATGTAACAACAAAAATCAGAATCAACCTTTGACATGATTTAGGTTTGGATAATATTATATTGTATTTAGACTCGTTAGAGTTTGGCATTGAGATCTAAGCTTATTGTATATTCTAATCTTTCAGCTTATTTTAAGTTTTAGCTTTTATTCTTACTATATATAGATATATATATGTTTGTGTGTGTGTGATAAAATACAGTTTTAAGGTATGCTATATCTATGGGCTAAAGTGCTTAATATTAGGGATACAACCTATATAGATAGAAAAGTGGACATTGAAGTCTATATCTAGAATAGACATCCGTGCAAAACGCAATATTGCGTTTAGCGTTAAACAGAATATCGCCTCTGAGTGATGACTTCAGTTTCCATATATATATATGTGTGTGTGTGTGTGTGTGTGTGCGCGTGTGTGTGTGTGTGTGTGTGTGTGTGCGCACGCGCAGTGTGTGTGTGTGTGTGTGTGTGTGTGTGTGCGTGTGTGTTTCTGATTAACATCCCATGTTTATTCAAGATGGTAGTTGGAGATCCTAAACATAAAAATACATTATTCTAAGAATTTAAATTGATAAGTTAGCATTTAATTAACATTTTTAGTTGTTTTGAATATTTTTGTTCTTTTTTATTCTTGAAATATTCGAAATATAATTATGAGGAATTATTGCCTCTACATTTGGCACGATAAAAATCATTTTAATAAAGACATCGGAGAGATAAGTTCATGATATTCAGATGTCGATACTGCTCTAAAAAAGTAATGTTGTATTGCTCTGTTTTACTTCACTCGATTTCAAGTGCTAACAGTATTTATTAGTTTTAGCACGCAGTTCAATTTAATCGGTGTAAAGAGCATACGTCACTGTTGAATACATGATAGACTTTGAGCGGTGCTTTTAAAAGGGTATGCCTCGATTCAAAATATCTTGATTAAGAGATTTTCGTGCTCTGAATCAGCGTTAGACTATTTGAACCTGTCTGAAAAGGTTGATGTATGTAAAAGCGCTGAAAGCGTTGACATTGGAAAGCATGAATATTGTTACATCTGTTGCGGATGGCGATTTGAAAAAGAACAAAACATCGATGGAACGAATAAATCATAATATTGCGAGCTGTTGCGCTGATTTCCAACAATTTAGTCATATGAGTTGCATGAGTTCGGCATGTTGAGCTTAGCCCACTGGTTGTTGATGGGTCAAGAGTTCCACAAACGTTTCTCAGTTACTACAAAAGACACACTTACCACGCATGCGTGTTTGCGTGTTTCAGCGCCAGGCTTCTTATCTGATTCTACGTTGACTTATTACTAAAGACATTACCTCTATCTTAATTTATTATCTATTAACAGTCAATTACGTGCCTGATATATATATATATATATATATATATATATATATATATATACAATGGTGAGTTATGATAATGTTTAGCGCTAAGACTGATGTTTTTTCAGTAGTTTTACTGGTAAAAGTTTGGCAAGCAGGTTTTTATCGTAAAGGTTGAGATAGAGAGTTGTACAAAGTGCCTGTCACTTTAATTGAGCAGGTTAATGACCATTTCGAAGTTTTGTGAGGACAAGATTATGATATCCTCATAACCTTGTCTTCGCGTCAAAACTGGTTTGCAACATCACGATGGTTTGCAACATCATGACAAGTGTAAGGATTTTATTTTGTGACAAATATCTGTGTGTTGTGGTGCATTGAATATAAGCTAGGAATGAGAAATAGGAGAGCCGAGTTCGAATTCCAGTTGCATTTACTTACGGGCAAATACTTAGAGAAAGGCATTAATCCATCTTTTCTCTCCTCCAGGTATGGTTTGAATAGCACGACAAATTAGGTTCTTTAGCCTTAGTTAGCAACCAGTCTACTGCAGAATGAAATGGCAACCTACTGCGAGAAAATCTATTGCCTAATCACTCATGGACCAAAAGAGACATGATCACCCAAGCGTGTATCACGTATGGGACTTAACTGACTGATTTATTAACAAAAGTGAAAATTCTTTTTTTTTTCTCAAAATTTTTTAAACTAAGTAACGCTCATAAATATTTCTCAAGCTAACTGAAAAGCCTTGGAAAATTACAGAGAATACTATGTCACGTAATTTCACGTAATTTCATGTCTAACAAATAAATGTGAGTAAATGATGTTGTCGATCTTTTATTAATAATATAATTCATATTTATATTATTTTAGTTTAAGATTACTATACACATTATATATTTTAAATAAAAACAGATTATGCCATTTTTAACATCATGTATGCTGTCTTTTTATTTTAGATTTATATTTTCATAAGACTCAGTCAGACACTCTCAAGAATCTTCCATCTAAGTAAGTTAACTTCTCTTTTAATAAGTTCGGCATTCTTTACCTTAAAGTTGTGGCTGAATTTATTTCTTTGTGGCAGTGATGCAGTTGATAAATTATTTTGTATAAGTTATTTTTTATGTTCATATTATCAGTCATTTAAGTGCCATACGTGATACACGCTTCGGGCGATCATGTCTCGAAAGAAACATGACTGACTGTGCTGAAGATTATCCCGCTGTATGTTGCCATTGCTTTCTGCAGTAGACTGGTTGCCAGCCAAGGCTATAGAACCCAATCTGTCCTGTTATTTAACCCATAACTGGAGGGAAGAGAGTGATTAATACCTTTCCCAAGGGTATTTGTGCATAAAGGAATGCAAGTAATTCAACTGGAATTCGACCTCGGCTCCTCGATTTTGTCGTTCCGAGTCGATATTAATTGCACCACAACGTACATTCTATGTTCATATATATGTTTCTTAAAAATTCTGCAACTTTCGCCAGTGTATTATGAGGAGCAGGTTAATTAGGCTAATATGAATAATGACTTCAATTCTCATTGGGAACCTCAAACAAAATAGATTACCATATCGAAAAATTAACCAACTTAATCTAAACTGATATACATAGGATGGACGCACGCAACAATATACCTGGTTCGATCAATAATTATTATATAATTTTGATTTGAAAATGTCAGCATATAATATGTCTTTTTTATGGAGATGTGCATTGGCAAAGAAGGAGATTATGTTAAAAATGAATAATTGTTGTTCAATTTTTTTTTTTTTTAAGGATAGAAATATATTGATTCACCTCCATATAAGAAGAAGCTAGCGTTTACATAAATTTTCTGGTGGAACTTTCACAGCTTTCTTATTTCAACTTTCTGGTGATCATTAACTCTTAATTTAATGACTGAATAAACTCATAGCGAGTTCTAAGATAATAAAATATCCGTAGAAACTCTCCTCTAACCCATCGTTAAATATCTGAGCCTAACAAATGTAACAATATTGCAATGGCAATCATAAATATGAACGCTAGTCGTTATTTTAAGGAGTAACGGGTACAAATGAAAATATTTGCAATTAAAAACTTTTCCATTTCGCTGAAATATACGTTAAACAATTCCCTTTTCCCTTTTCCTATTTCATTGTTTTTCTTGCAGAAACCAAGTAGCGTTGCTGATATTTCTTTTCGTCTTTTTGGGCAATCAAACGGTAACGTTTATTATTTATGAGGTATTGACGGTCGTAACGGTCATGAAAGAACAAACAGAATTATAATAAGATAATCATTGACATCAGTCAAAATTGTTTAGCTGGAAGAGCGTTAAACTGAAGTGTTAAACCGATTTTCTTCGAAGACAGTTATCATGAGAGTTTTGTTAAATCAAAATAAGATCAGTGAGAACCACATGCCGTAGAATGATTCTGCTTTTATTTGACACAAAAAGAATAATTCTCTCATATTGTATTATTTTATTGAAAAATAAAAGCCAGTCTAATGGAATGCTATCCAATCCCCCCCTCCAAAATTTCATTAGACTGGCTTTTTAAATACGCTTTCACACCTTTTCTCAATCAAATAATAAAATATGACAGACTTATCCTTTTTGGGTCAAACGAAAGTAGAATGATTCCACGACATAAGTCGAAAATGAATTCTTCAAAAGAAATCTTCCAAAGTACGACTAATTAGGCAGGAAAGTTAGAAAGCAGAGAGGCAGAAGTTATAAAGTATCGAGGGGACACAGAGCACATTTTTTCATGACGATGACCGGGATCCCGTCACTTCGGCTGGCTTTGTGGAGGTCAAGCTTTGAAATTATGCTAAAGACCAAAAAAAGGGTTATGCATACGTCCCTCAGTTGAGCCTCAGTTCTAGGTGGGAAGTCGAGTGCGGGTACTCTAGATGAGTCAAATGTAGAATTGGAGGAGAATCTGTGAGCAAAGCACTCGATCTTGATCGAGGTGCCTACATATATATTAACAGCAGATTCTGTTTTCTTTTTTCTTTTCGTTTTGCTGTCTTCTTCATTTTTCATTCTGTGGTTCATTTTTTAATGTCGTGTTTCTTCAGGCTGGAAGCACTTATGGCTCTCCACAGATTCTTTATTATCTGTAAATTGCCATAGTTTCTTCGCAAAGATAGTGGACTGTTTTCTCATAGTTGTTTTGGTATCAGAATTGCCTTTCTCCTAAGTTTGATGCCATCTTCAGACAAGAGAGTCTAGTCTACTCTTGTAGTTAAACCACAGCTGCGGTGGGGTGAAGAAGTAATGGATTCATATCTTTCTCACGTGGTAAATCAGTGTGAAAGTGAACGCAACAGATTCAACCTCAATTTGAACTCGGCTCGCTGATTCCACTTTCCGCACTACTAACTTTTAGGCTATCCGAATATCCAGTTGTCTCAATGTTAATGACAGAAATCATATCTTATTTTCATAATAAAAGTAGATTAATGACCAATTATTTTGTGTGTGTATGTATATATTCTCGTTAAAATTTGGGAAAAAATTACGGTGTTGTTCTGTGGTAGCAAACACACACACACACACACACACACACACACACATATATATATATATATATATATATATATATATATATTAATACAGGTTTCATTGAATAATATAGACAAGTTCTGTCTATTTATTTTGTGTAAGATCCGTTCGTATGATCTGATTAGGTTGATAGTGTTGTCATGGAAAGAGGACAAGAAATCGTAATAATTGTTGATTTTTTTATCAGGTCTGAGCTTTCGGCTTACATAAGCCATTATCAAAGGATGAACATTTAATGTTCAGTGAACATAGAATATTTAAATTATTATTAACAGAGTGGAGTTATACAGAGAAAATTAGACGAGAGGTCATAGTTTTTATACTTACCCCCTACACCATAGTAGCAGCAGTTCCCAAACCAATCCCTCATGCCACTATACACTCAATTGAACAAAAAAACCACTACCACCATTCCTTCCTGGCCTACAGCCATGTGCGACACAAAAAATGGAGCTGTCTAATTTTCTCTGTAGCTGAACGACTTCGGCATTGATAATGGCTTCGAGCACTTTGCCGAAGATCGGAAGAAGTCTGATAGGTCGGTAATTTGCGAGGTCCGAGGGTTCACCAGTGTTCTTGAATATTGAAACCACAGAAGAAGACTTCCAACAGGCAGTAAAGCAGGAGGAAGATAGGCAGAGGTTGTAGAGCTTAGAAAGGACAGAGGAGAGATGGGGGTGTTCTTAACAATTTGACCTGTTGAATAAATAAGAAAAACCTCACTCCTTAGCGTTGCAAGTGATTTATCCTCGTTCTCGTTCCCTACGTCCTCTAAGGTTCTAAATAGTGCAACAGTTATCGGCTCATAAAAAAGGTAGCCGTCGAACTGGATTTGAATTCCGACCGAGGTTATTAATGCTCACCAAGCACGACATGAGCTCCTTCTCGACATGTGCTCCTTCTCCATGCGCAGTATCTCATCTTCAAATATATAGAAAGACAGAAATTGCCTTGTCTCTCTCATGCTTTGATATTCAACGTTGAAGAAACACATAAGCAAAACTATCTCCCATAACTACCACCCAAACAGTGACAACTTTAAAGGGTTGTTTATACTCATTATCAACCTTAACAGAAAACTACATATCTGAGACAGTTATAATTGACAGAGTAGTTTTTTATGAATAATCACATAAATATATCACCAAAGAAACACCCAAAGTAAAGAGTTAGTAAATGAATTGGTTATGCGGATTTAATAGTGGGGGAGAGGTAATACGTTCAGATTTGGGGGATGCGTACGATAGATAACAGTTGACGCTAGACTTGAAGATCTTAGTAGCTTTTGTACTATAAAGAAACCGTCCGAATGGAACTTCCTTCTTATCAACAGAATACGAAGTGTCTGATGGTGGTTAACCCCCCTGTGTATACATCACGGCCAAACTTAGTTGTAAATTCCAGAACGTTATCCATGTAAATAGCGATAAAATAGCGAGGCACTTGCGATGCTATGAGAGAGGCCCAATCATTTTAGGTTTTAATTGGTGTTGACAAGGATCAGCTTTGTGTAAAATTACAAAAAAGATTTAAAAATCGAATATTATATATTATATTTGATCCACCACTAGTCCAATTTTATAGTTCATTTAATTGGGTCGTCTAATAATTTTGTAATTCAACTCAGACTTTTACCGTTCTGATTTTCAGTTGTTATTGAGAAGATTGATATGTTAAACCAGGCAGGATGTTTTTCCTTCAATCAAAAAAACAACCTATTTTGGTTACTCACTACCACCGCCATAGGAAAAAGAGGTAATGTTTTAACACCTATTTCTAATGCTTCTTTTAACGCTGACTATACCGGACGGTCGTTTTTTATACGTTTTCATGGCTAAAACCACGTAAGCCTACACATGCCGAATCCTTCTAGCCTCATTCGACCACGCGTTACATTGACGTGTACAACATTGACCTTCTACGCTGTTGAATACATTACAACAATTTGCGTCGTCAGATTTCTGAAAATCTGCCGTTTTATTTCGAATAACACGTTGTTATAGATTTTTCTATCCAAAAGTCAGTTGCTGTCGACATTTGTGATATCTGACGCAGATCTTTACAGATATATAGATAGTTGATTTTCTAAGTGCCGCTTAAATGTCGCACAAGGCCAAAAGTATGGGCTACCCAATGAGGATAGTTGTAATGCTTGCTAACCACTACACCACGCCGATGTGCCCAGATAGATAGATAGATAGATAGATAGATAGATAGATAGATTATTTATTTAAATCTCATGTCAATTCAAGTCATGGGTGATTGAGGCTCTCCACAATTTTCTATACGCTTTCTTCCTTCGTCCAACGTTGCACCATCCTTTCATACAAAGTATTCAACTTGGTGTTCCGCTGATTTGCCCTGTCTTTTTTGCCCTTGATATGTCCTCTGAGTATCAATTTCTCCAAACCCTCATTCCTCCTCATATGTCCAAGAAATTTCAACCGTCTCTTTCTAATTTTGAATATGTCTTTTTATCCATTTTTTTAACTTTTTCGTTGCTTACTCGCACCGTCGATATCATTCTCAGTATCCTTCTGTAAAACCACTGTTGCTTTCGATCATCTCTTCTTCAGAATTTCCTGTCAAATTGTAAGATTTCTAAAAAATATCCTCCTGTTTCTCAAAACTTTGCTTAGTTCTTGGAAGGTATCTTTTGCTATTTCAAAGCACTTTTGGGTTTGGGTGTTATCCTCTGTTAAAATACTTCCCAAATATTTAAACTTTTATACTTGTTTCACTTTGACATCTCCAATTAATACTTGTTTCATTTTGACATTTACACTATATAGTTGCAGTCTTATGAATAAAATTTTAAGAAAAACCTTTGTTTTGGACATTTTTGTCTATTCAGGCACAAACACATCATGCAGGCAAGTAAATAAATTGAGTGAATTCGAGTTAGACGTATGCACTATCATTTCAATGCACTTTTGGCTGAGGAAGTTTCAATTTTCTCATTGACACCATTTCTACCCCTCTGTTTCGTAAATACATTCAGATTTGTCAGACAATCGCTCAGTTTTATCTGTGACAAAACACGAAAAAATATGGATTAACAGTGGGAAGATTCAATTTCTACTGCCATACGATCACTACTACCTGTTACGCCGTGGATTGACATAATAAAATAGGATATGTTACTTTTTAAACGTTCTTCATGTAAAGATTTACGAGCTCCCCAACTAGAGCAAGATACCACACAAGGTTAAGGTTTAATGTGGGGGAGCCCGAACGCGTTCGCGAGAGCAAAGGGCCAAGAATTGCCTAGTCCCTGCAACCGCCAGTTTTGCTGGCCCTGGTGGCGACCACCGGTCCACCCCTCTGGTGCAATGAATAAGCTTAACGGAGATATTTATTCAATCACCTGTAATAATTGTCACAAGAAATATAAGGAAGAAACCTCAACCAGTTTAAATAAAAGATTATATGAACATAAAAGGTATCTTTTACAAAACAACACACTCAATGTTTGGCAGCCCATTGTAAATGTACAGTAAGTTTCATGCCGAGTCGTACTATAGACGTAGGATTATATATATAGTCATCCACATACAGATCAGTTTCGCTGTATCACAGCTCATCAGTACGGTTAGACATCCGATTGCTTTTACCCAGGATTGAAACCCGACCGAATTGCCGTCAGTTCACGATTCTACTTCTGAGCTATGGGCGCTCAGTAGAAAGAGGATGACTTTTAGCGTGTGAAATATCATGTACTCATACGCCAGTAGTTAGAGTGTTCTAATTCATTACTGAATAAACGATGAGTAGATGCTAGAGTAGGTACTGCTTTTTCAAAGTTTACCATTCTTCCAGAGTGCTCAGTCAGGGTGTGAGAGCATATATATATATATATATATATATATATATATATATATTAGTCATCCATATACAAGCGTGTTTTATGTATCGCAGCTCATCAGTGTGGCTAGACTGATCCACTTGCTTCTGGCCGGGATCGAAATTCGACCAATTTGGTGTCAGTCAAAGTTGCTACCCACTAAGCCATAGGCGCATGGAATCAGAGAAGGGAAATTTTAACATGTTGTATATAAGCAGTGTATACAGAAGCCAGTCACCGAAAGAACTCAATTCATTTGAAAAGTAAAGAAAGCATATATCGCAGAAAGTATATATATATATATATATATATATATATATATATATATATATATATATATATATATATATCCGCCAACTATCCTGTTTGGCTGTATTACAACTCATCAGTACATCCGATTGCTTCCAGCTAGGATTGAAACCTGACCGATTAGACATCAGTAGGCTATCGGCGCACGGTGGAGAAAGGCAGATTTTAGCGTGTTATATACACAATGCATACAAACCCCAGCAGCCAAGAGTGTCGATCCATTGCCGAAGAACGAAGCGTAAATAGCGCTGAGTAGCTACTATTTTATTGATAAATGAACATATTGTCCTACGTCGATGGGAAAACTCGGACTTTCATGCGTTATTCAATCATCTGGTGCAGATAAATCATGATTACTAAAAGTTACTTATTCAGTATTTCTAATTCCCTTTTGTTATAAACATTGTTTCACGAAGACCATTAACTCTCACAACAGACCTCAAGTGGAATGTTTACATAGAATCCATAGCTAAATCCGCTGCTAAGAAGGTCGGTTCTCTGTGCAGGGCCAGGAAGTTTTTTCTTGACCAAAACAATCCTGCACATATACAAATCTACTATCCGCCCGTGCATTGAACACTGCTGCCATATTCGGTCGGGTGCTCCTGCTATCCACCTAGGGGTCCTTAACAAAATTCAACAAAGAATCTGCAATGTGATCGATCCCTACTTGGCAGCTCGGAAACAGTCACTGTCTCACCGGCGCAGTGTGGCCTCTACAAGTATTTTCAGGTCTTCTGCTCTGATTAACTTAGCTCACTATATACGAATTTACTCGAGCCACAAGACTAGCAACTAGGTCCGACCCTTTTACTGTGAAACCAATAAAATGTAAACGCAAATTCTACTCCATCAGCTTCTTTTCTCGCACTTCCCGCTTGTGAAATTCCCTTCCATTTACTTGCTTCCCCGACAGCTACAGTCTCCAAGAATCTAAATGTAAAGTCAATAGTCATTTCCTATCTCACTAACTTGCATCTTCTCTCTCATGCTCTCATCTTATTTCTGCAGTATTCTTACCCCTCTACTACCCGCTTCCTGACACCCCTGTATTCTGCAGTCCGTCTTATAAATTTCATCCTTAATAACCCCCTGCACAACAGTGGCAGTATAATGACTTGCTTGGGGTAATCTAAACTTATTTATAAATGGAACTTTGTCTCTGTGTGCGTCTGTGTGTGTTCGTTACCGATAAAGAGCTGGACCGATTTTCTTAAAAATTTACACAGTTGGACTATAAGCGTCTGCGAGTGTACTTAGCTAAGTTTTGTGTCGAGGTACCCCCGATAAATATCGAAAATCGATAATCGAAAAAATCGGGTTATAGAAGGAGTGGTCCGATTTTAATCAAATTTGATACACTTATAGACAAAGACATAAGAAACGATATTCAAAAGTTTCAAAGTTACGGTTCTTAAAATAGTGCAGTAAATTGATAATATATATATATATATATATATATATATATATATATATATAAAAGGCAAGATGTTTGTGTGTGTGTCTGTTTATCTGCCTGTATGTTTGTATTTTTTCAGACCTTTTATTTTAGTTTTTGGTTCGGGTTTGGCTTTAAGTAAGTATAATTGTAGTTCTTAGTCTCAGCTATGATACAATTTCCTCAGAGGACTTATTTAGCCTTCAAAATTCAGTTTACGACGAAAAAACTTATTTGATATCGATGCTAGGAAATCAAAATTTGACTTACATACATTCATTTTTCTTTCAGTCTACAGTTTCGCTTTAACTGGAAACAACTATTGCTTTTTAGTCTTTCGTGCCAATGTACAAAGCGCCTGAGCTCCAGGACCATGGATTAGTTTTAAAGCTTTCATTACACCCGGACTATATTGCTAGTCTTTTTATAAACCCAAGAACAGTTAAGTATAAAACCAACACGTGTTTACATATAAACTCAAGAAAACAAAACGATCAACGTTTGCCTGTAAAAACATGCATAAATCCGACGCAAGTTTTTCTACAGACACATGTATATGTCAGACATGTATTATATCGACTCAATTATAAACTCGACCAGTGTTTACCAATGGACAGAAGTGTATAAATTGACACTGTTTACAAATGAACTCAACAATAAACCCTACTAATTTTCACTTAAAGCCTTAAGTATAAAGGTTTTCTACGTTTCTCTTTTGACTCAAGTATAAGAAAAATAAATTCGACATGAAAAATCCTACAAAGGCTATGTCGTAAAATCTACCAACCAACAAACCAACCCTTATGTCACCAAATCTCAACATCTAGTGACTGTTATGAATAACTATAATAACAGTAAATAACAATATTAAAAATGAATGATTTTAGAAATTGCTTGTTCTGATATACCATCGCTGACAACAATAGGAAATCTCTTCAAGACCATCATGTTTTTCTTTGTTCGATTTATTTTTAAATGAAATATGCGTAATAAATAACGTTTTTTCCTCGTTTGGCAAGGTTATAAAATTTCTCCAGTTGACTGGGTACTTATTGCTTTACCCGGCACCCAACAGTCATATGTTTCATATTTTAGATTTCACACTGAACATTATCCATTTATGCAATTCGTTGCGTCCTGAGGAGTTCTTGTTTGATGTTTAAGGATTTTATGTTATGATCCCAGCATGCAGATAATCAATTATGTATTATTAGCTTCAGCTGAAAAAAACTCCCAAATTTGTATGATTTTTTACATTTCATAATTTGTGAAGACCAATAAGAAATTTCATGATTTACAGATTGCCTACTAGATTCAAATTTCCCAAAAAGAGAACTGGCGTTGACATTACCATCTTTATTTTACGACGAATCGAAAATTCACAGCAGAAAAATACATAATTGTAAGAAATACTATAAATAATAATTATTTGTAAAAAGGTTAAGTTTGACCGTGTAATCAAATGATCTCGGAAGAAACCAGAAGCTATTGCTGTATATAAAAATCTATTATTATATCTACAAATATATTTGTAAAGAATTAATGTATTTATTTTTAATCAATATTTTATTATACTTCAAATCTCATTTTAGTGGATAGCCCTGTTTGAAAGAGACGATCTATTTTTTAAAGTATGTATTACATCTATCGGCATGAGCACTCGAGAAATAAGAAAACACCTAATCACCGTAAAGTAGTAGAGCGAAAAAAATATAACAACAACAAAAAAATAATAAATTATTGTTCCTCGCACTTCAGAAACAATCGTGGAGATAGATAGATAGATAGATAGATAGATAGATAGATAGATAGATAGATAGATAGATAGATAGATAGATAGATAGATAGATCCAAAAGGAAGCGGCTTTTTGGTAAAAAATCCCAAAGAAGATCCTATTAAAATTAGTTGTTAAAAAATTAAATATTAAAACTGATTCAACCGGAGAGCTCGATGTATATAAGATTATTTATTTACAGAGCCAATATATATATATATTTACATATAAAATAATTCAGAATTGAGATCGCATGGTCATTTCTGCGAGCGGAAACCGCTTCATTAGTGATCCATATCATGATGATGATGATGATGATGATGATGATGGAGCATGTTATGCTCTCAGAAATGATCATTCGATCCCAATTCTGAAATTTTTATATGTAAAAATCTCGGAACAGAAATGTTCGTCACAATGTAAATTAAATTAATTTTAAATAACAAAACGAATTTAATTATATATATATATATATATATATATATATATATGTCTGTAAATTCAGATAAAACTTATTGAGGAAATAGCCATTTTCAACATATCATTTTAAGGCATGCATTCTTTGACCCCTTATAAACATATACTTACCTATATATATATATATATATATATATATATATGAATAAAGACAACAGGACATCTGATCTTAGTCAACATGTTTCGTTTTCTGAGGGGCTTTATCAATGCAAATGCAAGGATTGTGACAAGTATTTATATAAAGGATTCCTGTGCGTTCTGGTGCTGTGGATGTCAGCTAGGAACGAGAAATCTGAGAGTCGAGTTCGAATTCCAGCTGAATTCATTGCGTTCACATACGCGCAAATACCCTCTAGAAAGGCATGAATCCGTTGCTTCTCTCTCCAGCTATGCATTAAATAGCAGGACAGATTAGGTTCGATTTCCTTGGTTGACACAGGCAACCTATTGCGGAAGCATAATGCAGGAAAATCTCTTCCGAGACATGATAACCCACGCGTGTGTCATGTATGACATTTAACTGACTGATTTATATACAAGAGCAAAACGTTATGCGCGTCTATGAACATCAAGGAGACCTTATATATAGAAATACATTTGACTACAACTTTGACCCTACAAATAACACACTTATTAAAAAGCTAGCACTATAGCCCGGCGTTGCTCGGGTGTAATGAAAGCTTTAAAACTAATCCATGGTCCTGGAGCTCAGACTCTTTGGACGTTGGCACGAAAGACTAAAAAGCAATTTGTTTCCAGTTAAAACGAAACCGTAGACTGAAAGAAAAATGAATGGATGTAAGTCAAATTTTGATTTCCTGGTATCAATATCAAATAAGTTTTTTTCGTCGTAAACTGAATTTTGTAGGCTAAATAAGTCCTCTGAGTAAATGGTATCATGGCTGAGACTTAGAACTACAATTATACCTACTCAGAGCCAAACCCGAAGCAGAAACTAAAATAAAAGGGCTGAAAAAATAGAGACATACAGGCAGATAAACAGACACACACGCAAACATCTTGCCTTTTATATATAAATATATTATCGATTTTCTGCACTATTGTAAAAACAGAAACCTTGAAACTTCTGAATATCGTTTCTTATGTCTTTGTCTATGAGTTTATCAAATTTGATTAAAATCGGACTACTCCTTCTATAACCAGATTTTTTTATTATCGATTTTCGATATTTATCTGTGGTACCTCGACACAAAACCTAGCTAAGAACACTCACAGACGCTTATAGTACAACTGTGTATCTTTTCAAGAAAATCGGTTCAACCGTTTCGGAATCTATAGGTAACGGACACACACACACGCACATACACACACACAGAGACAAAGTTCTATTTATAAAAAAATTTAGATGAAATAACTTAGACGGAAAATTCTCGAAAGTGCCGTTATATAATTTTATCAAAATATAAATCTGCGCTCTGGACGCTTCCCAATATCTCATTTCCTGACAGTATTACTACTACCCCAAGCCAATTATACGAAACCACATAAATGCAATAACGTAAAAAGAAGCGATTAAATCCATAACGTCATGTAATTCAAAACATATGACACATAAATTTATCGCAATTCAAAATAATTTAAATACTAATTTACATAAAAATACATACATAAAAAACGCCTACTCTCGTTTATTACTAACTGAATTGTATCACCTCACATCCATAAATACGCATGACTTATCAGCTAACCTGATGAATATTCATAAACACGCCTATACCAACAACTTAAAAAACAATAACATTTTTCACTCTTGTATGTAAATACGTGCCACAAAATAGAATCTTAATAAAGTTCTTTAGAGGACGAAACGCAACGGCTAAGATAAGTTTTTCTTTTGTTTTTATTTCTATTGTTCTTTCACGGATTTTCTCAACTTGAAGATTTTACACACACACACACACATATATATATATATATATATATATATATATATATATATATATATATATTAGTCATCCACATGCAAGCCTGTTTCGCTGTATCACAACTCATCAGTGTGGCTTGACACATGCTCTTCTGGCCGGGATCGAAACTTGACCGATTTGGTGTCAGTCGGTGTTGCTATCCCATATATATATATATATATATATATAGTTATGAACAATTAATTCATAACTACATAATTATATTAAGGTCTATAATACTCATAATATTGACCACTGTTCATAATAAAATAAATGCTAGAGCATTCAAAACAAAAAAAAACTTGAGTCCTCTTTACCTGGAATTATATATATATATATATATATATATATATATAACATCAATCTCTTAAATGAGAGAAACTGAAGAAAATCTGCATTCGGAGCACTGCTTTCAACAAAGATTTGAGCATCGGCCTATCTGAAATGTTACAATTTAACTACAAAATAGGCCATTTTTAATATCATGTCCCTTCGAGACGTTGGCAGTCATGGCCCTCCACAGATTTCTGTTCGATAATATCTTTTAATCGCCATGACTACTTTGTATATAGTATATAGTGGTATGGTTTCCTGTTGACTTCTCAACTATTTTGAAATTGTGCGAAAATGAACAAAAACAGACTATGCTGGAATTTGAACACCGATTCTACTGTCTGTGCCGATAGTGGCTGAGATAATTGCACATTCCAAGGCAATCAATGACAAAATTTTAAAGAGTGAATTGACAGTAATGTTCATTCATCGAGAATATTTTATGAGCAATTAGTTGCTCATAAAACTTCAAACCCCATATCTTACGCTAGAACGAAAGGCCTTTGTCTTAAAATGAACTGTGTTGCTAATTCTAGTAATTTTTGCGATAATTTCACCCCAAGAAAAAACGATAATGCCCTAGGTTGCAAAGGGTTGCTGAGAGTAAAAGAAAATGAGAAGGCTTTAGTCAGAAGTGAAAAAATGACAAATGCATTTTAATGTTAGAAAATTGAAAGTGGCATGAAAGCAGGAAATCGGAAGGAAGATTTAGAGGTGAGAAGTGCGAGAAAATGCAGCCGTATATTATTTTCTAATAGTTTATATATTATGAACAACAACGGGTGAGACCTACTTGCCAATCAAGTAGCACGCATAAATTTATATAGTCAATGCACCAAGGATTAAAACTCATCAGAACAAATGACATGAAAATGTTTGTATAAATGAGAAAGAAAAGCCAGATTTATCAAACAGCTCTGACGTGTGAAAGCATCATAACAGTGTCCTCACGAAACTTCGAAGTCGGCATGAATCTGCTCTATTGAAGAAATAAACGTTTTGTAAATATCAAAGCTCTGTCTACACCACGATATCGAGCACTTTGTGACGAAAAACCTGTTTGCCAAAATACATTTTATCAGTAATAACCACTGAAAAATAACAACCCTTGGCACTAAATACTATCATGATTAAACACTATATATATTTCACTCTTGTCACGCTTATAGAAAGAGAGACAACAGTGGAGCAGCGTCGTCTCAGTTCAGTCTCTTTACTACCAGTTATTAAACTTTACTAGTAGGTATGAAAAATTTTGCCGTGTGTTTGCACTTTAACAGTACCTTATTATTATATTTTTTACAATAATTATGTCGTCAATTAACAGAAAGAATAGTGAGGGAAGGAGAAGAAGGAACAAATTTCGTTGCTGGGAGAGGGAGTCAGATATACAATAGTAATTTTTAAACGCGGATGTCATTGTTAAAATTTTGAATTTACAAACCAAACAATAAGATAAGCTTTGATTGAACTTTGGGTTTAACATTTTCAAATACAGAACAGTAAATTTAGGGGCTGTATTTTCAATAGATAAACTGAATTATTAGATTTTTATAATCATTTCGACGGTGATAATAATATCTTCGTTTAATAAATATGATCGTTTCGGTTTTATGACAATAATGTTAATACTAATCTTTAGAATATAATATTATGATAACAATGTTACTGACGATAAAAATAGAATAATAATGATAAAAAACCTAATATCATTATTAACGAAAATAAAAACTAACAATAATAATTATTTTTTTAAAATAATAACAATACAAAAATAATTTGAAATTTAAATAATAAAAAATAAAAATAATATTAATAATAGTATAATTATAAAATAATAGAAAAACAATTGTTAAAAAAAATTAGAATGTATAGAGCTTTTAATGGAGACTTAAATGAGAATTATGTTGGAGTGCCATTTTAAGGGACTTCATTATATGCCTATTTGCTTATAAAGCCTTACTTGCACACCCACTTGTTTGTAACGACGTAAATACAATAATTACATGTATATACACCCATATGTACACATAAAATCGCATACACACACATATATGTATGTATCTAAATTAATTATAAATGGAACTTTGTGTGTTTGTGTGTGTGTGTGTGTGTGTGTGTGTGTGTGTGTTAATTATAGACTCTGAAACAGCTGTACCGATTTTCTTGAAAAGTTACACAGTTGTACTATAAGCGCCTGCGAGTGTTCTTGGCTAGGTTTTGTGTCGAGGTACCCCCGATAAATATCGAAAATCGATAATCGAAAAAATCGGGTTGTAGAAGGAGTGGTTCAATTTTAATCAAATTTGATACACTCATAGATAAAGGCATAAGAAACGATATTCAGAAGTTTCAAGGTTGCAGTTCTTACAATAGTGCAGGAAATCGATAATATATATATATATATATATATATATATATATATATATACATATATATATACATAAGCGTTCATTACACCCGAGCAATGTCCGGCATATACATATATACGCATATATATATATATATATATATATATACAGTTGCACATATTTTTATCTGTATACATACATTTTAAAATAAGCATATACTTATATTTACACATTACTTACATATACAATTTACATAATATTTACATACACATATTGTTACATGCCTATACACTTTCATATCCACTTACATATATGCACTCCTGGATAAGGTTATATATATATATATATATATATATATATATATATATATATATATATCATAATGTAAGTACAACTAGATCCTAATTAAAATTAACAATCGAGTTGACTTAGACACTTGTGAATGTTAGTAAATTCATCTGTCAATTCTCGGCCGAATAAAATGTTCAAGGATAAATTCCATTTTGATATGGAATATTAAATCTATTTTTATGTATGCACTTGAAGATGAGTTCATTTCTTTGGTTCAGTAGTTCACGGGTATTTTTTTATTTGATTATTGCAAATTTTTCCTTTCATCTGCCCTTGAAGTTGTCAAAAGTTTCTGCATGTCCGATGATTCTGCATTTAATTTGTGGTGTGTATCTCTCGCTTTTAAGTTTCCAATAATATTTTCATAGGGCTGTTTGATGTTTCAAGGAAAGGTTGCAAAAGGAATATCGGTGATTGCAAAATCTTTGTTTTCAACTTCCAGCATCTTCATCGTTCTCATTGAGTTATCATCGGATTACGATCACCAGTGGAATTAACCTTACAAATTACCAAAGATACTGCTTAATGATATATATATATATATATATATATATATATATATATATATATATATATATATCATCTCTATTATAATAAACACCGTTGTGTATATATATATATATATATATATATAATCTTCTCAAATATTTTGCCGTCATTTTGCCGTCGTATATAATAATTTTCTTGGCAGTAGTACTATTATATATATATATATATATATATATATATATATATATATATATATTGTTGGTAATATTTTTACTATGGAAATATATGACTGGTATTTTTACTGTAACGTTTTCATAGTGTTTTCACCCCAATTACGGGGTTATCTACTTACCCATAGCTGGGACCTTAACAGGTACTATCTCGGTATGGGTCAGGGTAGATCTGGGAACAATAGCAGTTAAGAGGTGGTTCCGCACTCCTCAAAATCTCTCCATCAGAGGTCTAGCTGCCGACTGTAACTTATCGTCATACCCAGGACTCCGATATTAAGAAAAAGAAAAAGCATGTAGAAAAATAGGTATTTTTATCTTAGGTACCTTCAAGGTGATCACATCAAAAATACGATACCACCTCCTTTCCAGCTTAATAATTTAAACACCCACACTCTCTTTCTCTCTCTCTCTCTCTCCCTCTTTCTCTCTGTCGATCTGTCTATCTATCCATTTATCATATCGCTCTCTCTATTTCTCTCTCCTCTATCTCTCTTTTCTCTCCTATCTCTTTCTCTCTGTCACTGTCTCTCTGTCTCTTTCTCTCTGTTGATCTGTCTATCTATCCATTTATCATATCGCTCTCTCTATTTCTCTCTCCTCTATCTCTCTTTTCTCTCCTATCTCTCTCTCTCTCTTTCTCTCTGTCGATCTGTCTATCTATTTATAATATCGCTCTCTCTCTATTTCTCTCTCCACTCTCTCCTTTTTCTCTCCCCCTCTCTCTCTCTCTCGCTTTCTCTTTTTCTCTTTACACTGCCAAACATTCTTTAGCCCACATGCATTCCATTAAAATATCTAAGTCGTGTACTAGAATGGTCACGGTTTAAAGCACCTAAACAAATTCTGGATGTGCGTAAATTCGTATCTGTTAAATCAAATAAACTTCCTCTGTATAATTGAACACATAGTGTTGTTTGGCATAAAAGCAACCATTGTTTGCAAACATAGAGGTCATAATTCATTTCTGTGTTCGCCAGATGCATGTCGATTTGGTTAAAATGACTTACATTATTTTTATTCACCTTTTCTGCACTTAGAAAAATGCTGTTTATCACACCAAACGATCAATGTGGAAGGTGATGACGATATAGCACGATTTGTCACCCTACACCGAGTCATAATTTACACAATGTTTGCGTATCCTATCGTCAAGCATCTTTCCTTGTCTACGACATTGTGGCGCCCGTTCATCCGGCTCTTAATGAGCATAAAACCCGATCATCTGTTACGCAGACTAACTATATAATTAGACGTACAGGACAAGATAGGTAGATGTATTTTTTTGCGATTTATTGCTTTGTCAGGCATTTCCTAATCATGACAATGTTATGGATATCATTTTGTTATTATCCTTGCTCAAACGCCTTTCTATTTATTTGTGTACCGCTTCGACACGATTTTGTTTGGCAAGCGAAAAGTAAAATCAACTTATCAGAACTAATAATATGATACCCTATTTTCAATACACAGACACTGATATTTACATTTAATAGATAGATAGATAGATAGATAGATAGATAGATAGATAGATAGATAGATATTAACATAATAAGATAGATAGATAGATAGATAGATAGATAGATAGATAGATATTAACATAAGATAGATAGATAGATAGATAGATAGATAGATAGATATATAATATACTAAATGAGATAGATAGATAGATAGATAGATAGATAGATAGATAGATAATATAATACTAAATGAGATAGATAGATAGATAGATAGATAGATAGATAGATAGATAGATAGATAGATAGATAGATAGATAGATATATAGATAAATACTAAATGTGATAGATAGATAGATAGATAGATAGATAGATAGATAGATAGATAGATAGATACTGGTTGACAGACATTTTAGTGAAAATAATTTTTGTTATGCACTCTCACTATGTGTGTACGTGTGTGTGTATATAATAGAAGAATCATCTCGCAATAAGTTGCTGTTTCATTCTTGTAGATTAACCAATCTACAAGAATGAAACAGCAACCAAAGCTATTGGGATAAGTCTATCCTGCTATTCACCTGTAACTAGGGAAAGAAGAGATGGATTTGTACCTTTTCCAAGGTCATTATGAGCGTAAGTAAATCTAACAAACCCAACTGGCTGAAATTCGAACCCTCACTCCGATTTTTCATTCCAAGCAATTATAACACACCACACATCCCTCTCACCCAACCTCTTTATACACACATACACACACACGAGCATATGTATGATGTGTGTGTGTGTGTGTGTGTGTGTGTGTGTGTGTGTGTGTGTGTGTGTGTGTGTGTGTGTGTGTGTGTGTTTTCATATCTGGTAAAGATGAATAGGTATTAGTGTGGATACTGAAAGGATTTCGGCTAGACCATGTTTTTGGTCGTTTGTCGGGTTTTGAGAAGTGAGTTAGACTGGCAATCTTTCAGCCTTCCCTCATACTTGTAATTATGCTAAGACGGAAAAACATTCAACTCATTCCAAATTAATTTTGTTTTCGTAATTCTGTCGGATAATCCTTAACAGATTTTTACAATTTAACTTTGAATTTGATTTTATTTATCATTTTTTAGTTGGCACATTACAGCATATAACACTTATTATTCAATCAATTATTTCTATATCTACGTGCCACAATAAAACGTAATTTTGCAGCTGGGTCTTTAACTCTAAATGTAACATGCATACAATTATTAATAAAATCTAACGGTATGATAAATCAAAGATGTGCTCATTTCGGATTTTCCTGAAGTTTTCAACCTGAGCAGTGCACAAATATAACAAATCCTTTGTTTATTTTAATTCTTCTTCTTTTATGTGCCATGTCCTTTCAGGACGTAGGCGATCATGGCCTTCCACATCTCCCAGTCCCTGATGGCTCTTAGCACGCTTTCTCCTGTTTCGCCATGCAACCCTAGTTCCTTCATCCACCTGATCAGTTCCTTTAAATATGTTATCCACTACTTTCCTCTGTCTCTTTTCCCTCTATCTGGCCTGCTAGTAACATGTTCTCCAAGCCCTCCTTCCTCATTGCATGTCGCAGGAACTTTAGTTGTCTCCTCCTGATGCTCAGTATTAATTTCTTTTTAGTCTCCATCCTTTCCAAAACCTCGTCATTGCTCACATGCTCGGTCCATGATATCCACAGCATCCTTCTGTAGAACCACATTTCAGCTGCTTCAAGTTTTTCTTTCATCTTCGAAGATATTGTCCAACATTCACTGCCATATTGAAGAACCGACATTACATAGCAATCCAGTACTCTCCTCTTTGTTTCTAGTGAAATTGTCCTGTTTCTTAATACTTTACTCAACTTCTGGAATGCCTCTTTCTCGACTCAAAACCGTACAAATAAAGAGATCATAAAGTCGGCGATATAATGAATTGTTTGGCGTGGGTTTACTTATAGTAAAATATTTTCCTTTTAAGTATTTTCTAAGTAATAAATGATGTTCTTTTCTAATTAGAGTAGCATATATATATATATATATATATATATATATATATGAATTTATTTTTAAAATGTGTTATTTTTATAGAAAAGGGACAGTCTTCAATACTCAAGGGCGTTAATTGATATAGACAGTTTGTATGTTGGTCATCCGTTCGCATATGTGAAATGGATATTTACCGTGAAACACTGTCCACAGAGTTTATATATATATATATATATATATATATATATACATGTGTGTATGTATGTGTGTGTGTGTGTGTGTATAATTTAAGTGATTTATACTAATAGAAGTATAGTCCACAGATGTTTGCTTTTGAAAAAGGGCTCAATACTAAAGTAGAGCATAGATATATAATTATTATTATTATTGTCATTTTACATCATAATTCGATTTCTGCTATCGTCACACTACCTGCCAAGTCTGCAAAAAACCTAAATCAGGTCGTGGTATGTTGTTATGGCTCAATTACATGTTTTTTCTATCTCCCCTAACATCCCTAGCGTTACATAAACAAAGTTCTCCTTAGTTTGTGAGCTGTACTTAACAAGACAAATTTTTGTATAACTCTTAAGCTGGGGTTGCCAGACATTCTTTCAATGTGTTGTTTAGTTCTATTTTTTATCATTCCAAGTGCACCTACTATCACTGGTATTTCAATTTTCAGGTCTTTATATTTTGACAGCTTTTCGAATTCCTTACAATCCGCTGGACAAGCCATACTTAATTAAGCCATACTTAATTAATAGGCTAGTTTTTTTTTATTCTTAACAATAATGTCCAGTCTATTTGCTATTTGGTGTAATCCCATACAATGGTAACATCTATTTCTGTAACTGGTACTGGATGATGTTCATACTAGTGTTTGCTTACATATTTTCCATAGTGTTTGCACATTGTCCAATGTAAATATTGGCCCACTTTATCGTGACGATTTTATATTCATTTGAAGCAAGTACAGAACATCCTGAGAATAGATAGTCTATTGTTTCTTGGTATTTATCAAAGAACCAGCATTTTGGAGCCACATTATTATGTATAATATTTGCCTGAAAGTTCCTAGTGAAAAGACTTTGGTCTTGCGCTGCAAGAATAAAGCCTTCAGTTTCAGACTTTAATCCAGAGGCACGTAACCATCGATGAGTATTAACTTTATTAACATTGGGTTTATTAGCACGTTCTGGATATTGGCCATGCAGAGGTTTGTCTTGCCAGCGTTGTTTCATCTGTTCAAGAGCTTTATCCTTGGCTTTCTTTTTCATATTTTTACCGCAATAATCGTGTTTGTATTTACTGGCTTCTTTCATTATTGAATATTTGTCTTTCTGTTTTCATGTTGTTTGACAAATTGTATCATCCAGTCCTTTGTTGTTTCTGTGGATGTTAGTAAGCTAATAGTTATTGTTTTTTATGACAGTTCTAACTGAATAAGACCTCTTTCACATTCTTTACGGGGTATGTGTAGACGGTCTTCATCAGCTTTTTGATGACGCATTTTATGTTTAGAAAGGAGCTTTCTTGTTTTAGAATCCATTCTTCTGATGTCGTTTAGAGTCCAGTTCAAGATGTTGAAACTCTATTAGACCACTTTGATGGCAAGCTTATTAATGGCCATAATTCTTTTCTGAGAACTCAATTCAGTTTTTAATATCAGTCGCAGCCTTCTATAGTACTCTTCACGAACTATTTCTTTCATTTTTATGGTGAATTATTTCACTCTCATTTACACATTGATGCTTGTTGTAGCAATCCTCGTAAACCTGTAGCTTTAGCACATTTATTCAAATTTAATTTCATTCCAATGTCTTCACTGAAGAATTTTACAGTTTGCAGAAGACCTTCCAGCTCATTGTCATTCTTAGCATACAACTTTAAGTCATCCATGTAAAATAGATGGCTTATTTTCTTTTGAGTTATTTTATAACCAAATCCTGTTTTGTTAAGTTAACTGGTTAATGCTATTACTGATATGCAAAATAGTAAGGGAGACAAAGAGTCACCTTGAAATATACCTCTTTTGATGACTATTTCACCAGACTTATAGGTTCCATTTATACGATTAAGGTAAAGTGATGTTTTCCATATCGACATACATTGTTTGGTGAAATTGAGGATGACGCGTGATACCTTGTACATATTTAAAGTCTTTAAGATCCAGGAATGTGGTACTCTATTGAATGCCTTACGATAATCTATCCAGGCAGTACTAAGATTTTTCTTTGCATTGAAGCAGTTTTCCAAGATCATTCTATTAATAAGTAATTGGTCTTTACATCTGTAACAGCCACGTTTGCGCCCTTTTTGTTCAAGCGGTAGTATATCATTTCTTTCCGAGAAGAAATATGTCTTTTTTGTTAAAATAGATGTTAGTAATTTGTATGTTGTGGGAAGGCAAGTAATTGCATGTAATCTGTAGTTTTTGGGGTTATTTGTGTTACTATTCTTGGGTAAAAGAAAGGTAATTTCTTGGTCATTCATGCAGGAATTTTAGTGGGATTCTTCACCATATCTTGAAGTTCTTTGGCTAGTTTTTATGTGCTTTATTTACATAATATAGGCAGAAGTTAGGAATTTTATTTATTCCTGAAAATTTCAATTTGTGCGTTTTTTTTTTTTTTTTTTGCACATTTAACATCCTCTTCTGTGATTCCAGAACATGTCTGTCCTGGTGTATTTTTCATTCGTTCTATCTCTTGCGCAATCCAGTCTAATTCTTTGTTAAGTTCTTTAAGGCAAGCCTATATTTTTTCCTAGAACTGTATAACCCCTTCCATTTGAGGTGGGATGCTGTCACTTCAATTCTTTTTTACCTATTTCCCTGTAAAAAAAATCATTTGTATCGGTTTGAAAAATATTGTTTTGTCTGTAGAATCTTGGATTTTTCTCATAGCGTCTTATTCTTTGAGCATTCAGTTGTATTGTGTGATTTAATTTTTCTTTAGTTGATAGTACTTCATTTTCATTTTTAATATTGCATTTTCTTTTGACACTTCTGCCTTTTCTAGTTCTTACATTTATTCCTCTTGCCAGTTCATCGAGTACTAATAATTCACTTCTAAGTTGTTTAATTTCTTTTTCTATTTTTCTTTTCCATGGTGGATCTTCATGTCTGTGAGACTGTCTTGTTTTTAATTTGGTGTTCAATTTTTTTATGCTGCTATTGCGGATACATATATTGCTTCATTGAGATTTATATGAGTGCCTTCTGTGGGGCATTGTGGATAATCCTTCGAAAGGATATTTTGGCGAGAGTGGCCTGGTTATTTATTTATTTATTTGAGTAAATCTATTTGATTTGTTATTTGTTTATTCTTTTGTTTTTCGATGATTAATTTATTTATTTGGATTTGTTATATATTACTTATTTTATTTTTTGTTACTTCGACGGTGCAGAGACCTCCGAAATCGTAGGCATATATTTACTACATGAACTAAGTAAAATAATAGATAAAAATGATACAGGACTTTACAGGGACGACCGTCTAATAATCTTAAGAAACCGTAACAAACAACACACGGACAAAACCAGAAAAGCAATTATAAATATTTTCAAAAGTAATGAATTCGATATAAATATCTAACCTAACTGAAGTTGATTGCCTAGATGTTACTTTTAACCTAAAAAACGGGACATATAAAGAATACTGAAAACCCAATGACAAACCACTGTATATACCCAATTCTTCCAACCACCTGCCATCTATAGTTAGGCATATACCAAAATTAATTGAACGTAGGCTTTCCGACAACTCCAGCAATGAAACCAGATTCAAAAAAACTAAGAAAGATTATGAAAAGATAGTGGATTCCCGTAATACTCACATACTCGCCACAGAGAACAAAAAATAACAACAGCAAGAGAAATATCATATGGTTCAACCCACCATATAGCAAAAACTAACATAGGAAAAATATTCTTCAAGCTTCTACACAAACACTTCCTGCAATCAAGCTCTCTTAAAATATATCAACAAAAACACTGTGAAAATCAGCTACAGTTGCACCGAGAACATGGCACAAATAATAAAAAGGCACAGTAGAAAAATATCAATAAACAAACTTAACAAAATTTCTTAATTTATTTCCGGTTTAAATGATATGACGTTACCTTCTTCTGTTAAAAACTCTTTTTAATATAATATGAGTGAAATTATCATTTACTTATTTTTTAAAGGCCAGAAGGCAATAGTAAAATCTTTTTACACTGCTAAAATAAATTCGGAATTTATAACCGCTTAATTATGTGTTGCCTTTTCCTCTCAATATTTTATAATGCTCTGGAAAATATCCATTGAGCTCTCTATTTTTATCTAATTAATAATTTATAATAATTAGATAAAATCTTTTGGATTATCACCTCCGTCTTTACGGCTTTTTTCATTCTCTCCTCTCTCTCTCTCTCTCTCTCTCTCTCTCTATATATATATATATATATATATATATATATAAGATATAATTATATTAAGCTCTATAATACTCATTATATTGAGCACTGTCCATTATAAAATAAATGCCAGGGTACTCAAAATAATAAAACCTTGAGTCTTCTTCAACTGGAATTATATCTAAATCTAAACTTATTTGTAAATTAAACTTTGTCTGTGTGTGTGTGTGTGTGTGTGTGTGTGTGTGTGTGTGTGTGTGTGTGTGTCTGTCTGTCTGTCTGTCTGTCTGTCTGTGTGTATCCGTTACCTATAGACACCGAAACGGCTGAACCAATTTTCTTGAAAATTTACACAGTTGCACTATAAGCGTCTGCGAGTGTTCTTAGCTATGTTTTGTGTCGAGGTAATCCCGATAAATATCAAAAATCGAAAAAATCGGGTCATAGAAGGAGTGGTTTGATTTTAATCAAATTTGATGCACTCATAGAAAAAGAGAGAAGAAAAGATATTCAGAAGTTTCAAGGTTGCAGTTTTTACAATAGGGCAAAAAATTTGATATCGATACCAGGAAATCAAAATTTGACTCACATCCATTCATTTTTCTTTCAGTCTACGGTTTCGCTTTAACTGGAAACAATTACTGCTTTCTAGTCTTTCGTGCCAACGTCCAAAGAGTCTGAGCTCCAGGACCATGTTTTGTATGTGTCTGTAAGTAGTTGTCTACTATTTAATCAATCATCTTTCAACTGAACTTGGTTAATATATATATATATATATATATATATATATATATATATATATTATTATTATTATTATTATTATTATTATTATTATTAAATATGCATATTATCCTATGTTTTAGGTAGGACTCTGTTTCATGCATTACAGTAATCTTCGGGTGCTTATATCATATAATATAACTATTTACCTCCTTAACTATATATATATATAGTATGTTTGTGTGTGTATGTGTGTGCGCGCGCGATCTTGTGTATGTGCATGTGTGGCTTGAATGTTGCAAAAGATATAAAACAGACTTTCACCACATGTTGTCTTCAGTGTGTACTCACATATTTACACACACTCTCTTTCTGGTATTGATAATTTTTACCCAGAAATATAGCTTATCTTTAAATTTTTCTTGCATACACGCACATATGTATCTTAATTTGATTTATTTTTTTTAACATTATTTTTAAAAGACACTCATATCTGAGCAGATATAACGTTTTTAATCAAACAGTGTAATTATATATATAACTCTACCGGCCTAAATAAATCTCGGGAATTTTCTGTAATATATGTATATTTATATTTTTTATTCACATACATGCATGTTTCAAGCTCATCAGTTTGGCTAGACATCTATTTGCTTCAAGCCGGGATCGAAACCCGACGATTTGGCACATAGAATGAGAGAGCTGGGAAATTTTAACGTGTTATATATACATAAGTGGTGTAATTGGATGTACGTTGTGGTGCAATGGATATCGACACGGAACGACAAATCGGGGAGCCGAGTTCGAATTCCAGTTGAATTTCTCGCATTCACTTAATCACAAATACCCTTGGGAAAGGTATTAATCCGTCTCTTCCCTCCAGGTATGGGTTAAATAATAGGACCGATTGTGTTCTATAGACTTGGCTGGCAACCAGTCCACCGCAGAAAGCAATGGCAACTTACTGCAGAATAATGCCTAGTCATTCATGTCTCTTTCTAGACATGATCGCCCAAAGCGTGTATCACTTATGGCACTTAACTGACTGACTAACTGATAGAAACATCAGTCATCGGAAGAACTCAATTCATTATATATATATATATATATATATATATATATATATATATTTAAAAAATTCAGGATTTTTACCTTGTCTGATTAATATTTCTGACCGTTCATGAACTTTAAAATTGTTAAAAAATCAGTAACATTTTCACTCTTGTATATAAATACTTTTGAAAAAATAAAATCCTTGCATAGGCCTTGATTAAATCCCTCTGTAGACGATTGCGTCGGCTAATATTTGTTTTCTTTTTGTCTTTATTCATATATATATATATATATATATATATATATATATATATATATATATATATATATATTAATTATTACGTATCTTGAACGTTGCTATTATTTTCTTTCTTCTTATTCATTTGAATATATGTATATATAATGAGAGATATAATGCTTAAAATTGTGGGTTTCAGAAATTTAACTTTGGTACAAACTCGAGAATACGTAGCACACATTGTTATCAAATGCGTCCATGCTAATTAACAGATAGAAAAAAGTGGTCGCTATGCTTCAGCGCCGTCTGGTTTCATCTTGACGCATCAAACGACGGATTTAATAAATAAGATTGCTTTGGCTTGTCCAATACGCGAAAAATCTCTTATCAATATTTTCCACATCATGATAAATATGCAAATGAGAATATAACTCATCTCTCAACAAATAAATGTACTTCATGCCTATGATTTCAAATAGAATTTTTTAAAAAGTTGCTTCTATTTGGGTGGTTAATAATGCCAGTTTCTGGAAATACTTTTTGATCGATTTATTTTTATTAGGTAAAAACGCAACAATTATTCATTTCAATGTTGTTGGTTCGTACCTTATTAGACTTTGAATAAATCAAATATTGTAATTTAAGTAATTTCTTTTATAATTTCGAAGAATTATTCATTGTTTGCATTCCCGCCTTTTTATGAACAAATTTTACACTAATACGTGTCCAGATTCTGGAAGAGGCAAACTGTAAGAAACTACAAATTAATGACTTGTAAGCCGAGAACATTAAGCTTCGCTTTCCAGCAGATACTTTCTATAATGTTTTATTTTTATTTGATATTAAAGCAAATTGTGTTTAATCTTTGTTTTTGTTTCGTTCGTTTGTTTCATATTCTGAAGGATATGTTATAGTTTTGGCGTCAAAAGAAGTGATATTTTCAATGTTGTAAAGGAAAGCGAGAAAGATGAATTCTCTATGAACTGTAAAAAGACAGAAAGTATATTTTCAACTAAACTAACATCCCAAGATGCGAATTACGCATTGGTAATACCAACAACAAACAAGTACAGATCAAATATTTGGGAAATTTAACTAAGGACGAAAATTTCAACACCGAAAACTGAATACATATTGGATAAATAAAATATGTATTCCAAAAGCTAAACAAGCTACTAAGAAACAGGCTATTTTCTTTAGAAGCAAAGAAAATAGTTCTGAATTCTTATGTAATATCAATGTTTATGTATGATAGTGAATCCTGGTCAATATCCTACTGGTCAATATCCTAACAGACGAAGAAGAACCTGGATGAAAAAGAAATGTGGTTCTACAAAAGCATACTAAGAATTCTATAGATGCAGAAATTAAACAAGTGATGAAAAATAGAATCAGAACGAGACAGTTGAAATTTCTTGGAGGTATAATGAAGAGTAGACAGCTAAATCCTCTCTCTGTCTCTCTGTCTCTCTGTCTCTCTCTCTCTCTCTCTCTCTGTCTCTCTGTCTCTATACACTATATATATATATATATATACAAATGAATAATGAACGAAGAAAATAATTGCAACGTTCAACTAAATTTCAAACAGTGTTCAATACAAAAATGCAGGTTCTAAAGTATAATTTATAATATACATATATAGAGAGTATGTGTGAGTGTGTGCGTTTACATTGTATGTAATACACTAAAGTGTTTCACGATCTACCGTGCACCTTTAGCTCAGAGGTAGAAGCGCCGACTGATGTTAGTTTTGTTTGGGTTTCAATCCTGGCTAAGAACGATCGGATGTCTGACTATACTTCATAAGCTGTAATACACCGAAGCGGGGCTGTCTGCGAATTATTATAAATGAATGTATTTTGCTGAGCTACTTTATCAAGGGAAATTCCTGGATTTTATTTTGTGATAAAAGCCAAACGAGTCTAATAAGCGAAAGTAAATAAGTGATGTATTTTATTGTTTAATGCAAATTAGTTATTAAATTATTTCAGTTTATTATATATGTGTTTCGAATAACTTGGTGTTAATGATTTAACCATTTTCTTGTCGATTTTGTAACGTTTTTGTTGTCTTGTCTCTTTCTTGGGAAAGTGCAAGGGTCATTCAATAAATAAGGTAAATTTTTCGGTATAAGGATTTCTAATACACATAGAAGCTTACTTTTTTTACTTCTTTTTCAAAGGGATTTAATTTTATTTAATTTTTTTTTTTTTTTTTTTTTGCAGATTGAAAATTACTTTGAGACTTTTGGAGATTAACAACGATGGCTGACCAAGAAGCATGCTTCAGGATTGAACAGAGGTCAGTTATCAAGTTTTTGGTTGCTGAAGGGTGCAAACCAGTTGAAATTCATAGGAGAATGTCAACTATGCATGGTGCCACATGTTCAGCCAAATAATGTCTACAAGTCGGCTAAATTGTTTAAAGAAGGACGGAGCAGTGTTGAGGATGAAGACAGGCCTGGGAGGTCTACAGAAGTGAGGTCTCCTGATGTGATCGAATCAGTCACTGACCTCTTTCTGCCTGAGAGAAGGGTGACAGTGGATGACATTGCAAGCACTTTGAGCCTATCTGTGGAGACAGCACACAAAATTGTCCATGAGGACCTTGCCTACCCGAAGGTCAGCTGCCGGTGGGTGCCAAAAATGCTTGCTGCAGAGCACAAACAGAAGACCTGGGCTGGGAACTGCTCCCTCATCCGCCTTACAGCCCAGACCTTGCCCCTTCAGACTTTCATCTGTTTGGTTCCTTGAAAGCGTTCACGAGAGGCACAAAATTTGAAAGTGATGATGAAGTCAACAGTGCTGTGAGCGATTGGTTGAGACATCAGTCCAAATATTTTAAGGGAATTTGAGGGAATACCGAAGCTTGTATTAGAAGTACTTATACCGAAAAAGTCAACTTTATTTATTGAATGACCCTAGTACATTATTGCATATTCTTATTCTATGGATATTACAATCTCAAAGGCAGTTAGAGTCTGATATCGACACTCTTATGCAAATCAATTGAAATGGTTACTTTAGTTTCCTTTCTTTCACTATACGATCATTTTAGACTCATTGAAGTGACAGGGTGAAATCGATTTCTATTTTTTCCTCAGATTAGGTCATTTGCAGTGGTGTGCAGTAACATGAATCTATTTTCAGGGTGTATGATGAATTTTTTTTGGTTTTGAAATATATTGCGTTATGGGCGATTGCATTCAAAACGTAAAGGAAAATGCGGTGGCAAGAGAAAAACAACTTCAAGAGATATGTATATGTGATCAGGAAAAGTAAGAAAGTTCCTAGGAAGATATTATTCGTTTTCTTTCAAATAATTTCCTCAAGTGTGTATCTAGTTCCAACTGTAGAAATATCAAATAGAATAAGTGCGTTCATTGATTTTAAACTAAAACTGCTCACACACACGCACGCACGCGCGCACACACACACACACACACACATGCGTATATGTATATATAATATATCTATATGACGCCAATTCGGTCGGGCTTCAATCCTGTGTAAAAGCAATCGGATGTCTAACTGTACTGATGAGTTGTGATGCAGCAAACAGATCTGTTTGCGGATGACTATATATATATATATATATATATATATATATATATATATATATAAGTATAAAATATTACCTAATAATTCTTGGTATTACCCAATAATTCTTGATAAAAATATTAGATAGAAAATAACAGTGCTAAAATTTATAATATGCATAATAAATATTCATTTTTCCCCTCACCGTTTCGTATTATTCTGACTTGCATGCAGCCAGCAATCTTCAGAAGGTTACTGAAAAGAGACCGTTGTAAAATTGAAATATTAATATTAATAACCTACTGTTAAGATCTTGGAGCAGCCATCTATCTATCTATCTATCTATCTATCTCTGTGTGCGTATATATATATATATATATATATATATAGAGAGAGAGAGAGAGAGAGAGACGCGAATTAATAAATACACATACGAGGGTGCGCATATTTATAGCATAGTTATTCAAGTGTAAATAAAACAATGCTCAATGTATGAACAACGTTTTATATATATAATTAATAAATATACATATTGTCTTATGTGAGTTTGAAATATGCACCTGATGATAACGTAACGCATGAAACACCGGGTCGTCACATAGACAGGACAATATATATATATATATATATATATATATATATATATATATATAAGAAAAAATCAAAAAGATAAAATATAAAAATAAAAAATAAAATAATTATATGAAGAAAGGTTAAAAGTTTACAATGTAAACAATACTTACCGACCTGCGTATTCAAGAGACCCAGTGGAGTAATGCTCATGCTGATAAACGTAATTAGCACAGTGAAAAAATAAACAGATCTTCTACTAAAACACGAGTATCCACATAAAGTAACGTTTACAGATATATATATATATATATATATATATATATATATATATATATATATTGACGATTAAAAACAGCATAAAACAGACTGTTACTTCTGATTGTTGATATGGATGTCCACTTTTATGTATACATATATATATGTGTGTGTGTGTGTGTGTGCGTGTGCTTATACCTGTCTATCTATCTATCTATGTATCTATCTATATATATATATATATATATATATATATATATATATTGAAATAGCAAATTTTTATAAGTATAATCTTCATTTTTCCTCATAAGCTTCTGCAGTACAATCATTTATACTACTGCGGAAGGGTCCTGAGAAATTATTAAATTATTTTTGTAAAGAGCATCATGTTTAAATCATTAAAAAATTTCAACTGGGTATCTTTCATATATTTTTATAGTTAGGAAATAAGAATGACTAGAAGAGGCTAAATCAGCTCTGCAAACTGGATAATTAATGACGTCCTACCAACATTCTTACAATGTACTTCATCTTTGATCTCTGGAAAGAGCGGGGGTATTGCTGTGGTGGAAAGGATTCTTTAATGAAGATCTTTGACGGAGTTTTTAGCTATATTTTTTCAAATAACTTTCGTAACAAGCAGATGATACTATTAAACTATGTTTTTCTACTCTAAAATGTCAACGAGCAAAATACTCTCAGCATCCCTGAAAACATATGCCAAAACTTTCCCTCTGACAGACATACTTATTGCTTTGAATAGACACTTCCCAACTTTGAGTAATTTTTCTTCAGAATCGTGCTGAGTTTTTAATCAGTTTTCTTCTCAGTTGATAATTCAAAACAGAGTTTTCATCCCGTTTGTTTAAAATGTTCCATTGCAAATTCTGCTCTTGTCTGTTGCATGTTTAGGCGTAACAGTTTTGGTACTCAACAACCAAAAAGTTTTACTCAACTTTAAAGGACGCGTTCCAGAAGATGAGCAAAATACTAACACACAGGAAAATCTCAATAGAAACAAAGAAAAGAGTGCTGGACTGCTACGTGATGCCAGTTCTTCAATACGGCAGTGAATTCTGGACAATATCATCGAAAATGAGGGCAAAACTGGAAGCGGCCGAAATGTGGTTCTACAGAAGGATGCTACGGATATCGTGGACTGAGCATGCAAGCAACGATGAGGTGTTGGAAAGAATGGCAACAAAAAGGAAATTGATACTGAGCATCAGGAAGAGACAACTGAAGTTCCTGGGACACGCAATGAGGAAGGAGAGCCTGGAGAACCTGATACTGACTGGTCAGATAGAAGAGAGACAGAGGAAGGCAGCGGATAACATATTTGCAGGGTCTGATCAGGTGGATGACGGAACGGGGGTTGCCAGGAGCAACAGGAGTAAACATACTAAGAGCCACAAGGGATAGGGAGACATGGAGAACCATGATCGCCTACGTCCTGAAGGGACAGGTCACATAGAAGAAGAAGAAGAAGAAGAAGAAGAAGAAGAAGAATTCTTTAGATAAGGTTTTGCAAACAGAATCAACTGAAACTGTAGCTCGTAATTAAATCTCATTTAGCATCGATTTCTGCTCACAAATTGTTGTTGATTGTCTGCCGATCCGTTTTTCATCTTCTACTCCATCTTGTCTTTCTTTAAAACAAGTTATCTATTTGTAAACTGATGATTATTTTGGGGAATTATCTTCATAAATGTTTCTCAAAGTACCAACAATATACGCGTCAGCTGTCTTCCAACCAAATTTGATGATAGTTTATGTTTCAATATTGACAGGATTCATAGTACTTTAAATAACCACGTTTTTAAACCGCTGTAAGCTTTTGTATCTTACATTAAAATACTTTCGGTAAGCACAGGTGATAACACGTATTTACGTATTTTGCATTGCTGCAAACAAGTATTGCTAATTTATTTATATTTATTATACTTTTCTGAATACTCTGCAAATGCCCCCAATAAACTTCATGTGTTTGTTGAGTAATTTACTTTTCCAAATATATAATGTAAAATGAATATCATATATATACATATTATTCCATATATATATATATATATATATATATATATATATATATATATAATAAAAAGTGTATATTTATTGTTTTTGTTATTATACATGTTATGATACATTAAGTGTCCATAGTGGTATCTGTGACGCTACATGTGTTTCGAGTCTAAAATTGACTCTCTTCAGGCGAAAAATTTGTGGTTTTACGTATCGAGTTCCTTTTGTTTCTGATCGCAAAGTTGTTGTTTTATAAATAAGTAAGTAGAAAAAATAAGGAAATAAATAAAATCAGTAAAATAAGATAAAATAAAATAAGATAAAATAAATCAAATGTTGGCACTTGGAATGGTCTGTGTAATATATATATATATATATATATATCAAGAGTAAATAAATTTTTCCATGTGCATATTATGTTTATATAAATTTTAAGTAATTCTCTTTTTCAAATATATGATGAAAAATAATCTACATATATAAAAGTTAATCTGTGAGTCTGTGTGTGACTGTTCCCTATGCATGCTTACATTCTTTAAGCTACGCCATTCAAACTTTCTAGGGACACATATCTACAGGGAAGCCAGGTCGACACGTACTTTTTGAGCTTAAGTTCATCAATTTTCGCACTTTTTGGCCAATGAAGACTACTGTTTACATTTGCTCCGTAAAACATCTAAGATCTACGATGGTGTCTAAATTTCATCACAGAAATCAAATCACATGTGTCAAACGCGACTAGAATAATTTTTATTAAAAACAAAAATGAGCCTTTATATTGCATTTTTATTCCGACGTTTTAAAATTTCATTTTGGTCAACAAAAAATATTTTTCCTCGTAATTTTGAAACAAAATCTCCACCCAACTTAGAAGGAGACTAAAGTATGACCGGCACTAAAACTACACTTTATACTCCGTTTGAATACTACAGCAGCATGCATTCAATGTCTTCTTAATTTTTTTCTCCTCGTTCATTTTAACTTATTTAACACCAATGTGCGTTGTGGTACAGTCGATATCGACTGGGAATTCGATGATCTGAGTTCGAATTCCACTTTGGAGTTGCCCCCGGCCTTCGGGCTGAGGTCACCAAATTAAGACCGAATAAGACCAGTTTAGACCGGTTTTGAACCTATCCACCGCGGTGGATAGGTAATGTTTTGACCAGTACCTGGGCGTACGCGCTCAGATTTCCCACATTAAAAAAAGACCTTGTGTCACATCTCTCTCAAGTGGGGGAGAGGGGTAAATATTGGAGTTTGAATTCCAGTTGTATTAATTTACGCGCATTTACCCTTGGGAAAGGTGTTTCTTCTTCCAGCTATGGATTAAATAGTTGGACAGTTTTTGGTCTAAAGCCTTTGTTAGCAACCAATTTACCGCAGAAAGTAATGGAACTTACTGCGGGAAAAGCCTTCTGTTCATGTTTCTTTGGAGACATGATCGCCCATTATTAGGGTCCTTTTTGCTTCTTTTTTCTCTAATGTCCAGTCCACAGTATTCTCATCATCCTACTGCAGAATCACATTTTTATCGTCTCAAGTTTCTTTTGTGCGGGTATTGTTTAGTATTCACTGCTATATAAGAGGACAGATATTGCAAAACAGTTCATCTCTCTTTTCTTTGCCTCTAATGAACTATAATATAAATTATAAAATAGATATTAATAATGGTATATAATCTTTTTTTATGCAGGGGCTCCCTAAAACATAAAAATTATTTCAAGGGTTTCACGAGAGTGAAAAGGTTTAAATATGCTGGTCTATACTATAAAATCTGCGATGATGAAGTGAATATTAAATATGAAAACACACTTCTGCAACATCTGGTTTAATTTAGTAGGAGGAACATTTCTCGGGCGATTTCTTTTTTAGAAAAGCATGAGACTAAACAAAGAAATAAAGCCTATTTAAACCGTTTCCTCTTTTACTCGTCAATATTTTTAAACGCTATCACCTCACCGAAAAACTGATACGCAAATAAACGGAACATAAAGATTGACACAATTTATCTTCCGTGCGTTTTGTTTTATACGCAAACACAATGCGTGCAATCATTTTTTTTTTTCATCAAGACAAAATAACATGTGTTCTCCAGTCGTTAATTCAGAAAAACTAACAACAGTCCAACCGATGTGCGAGTTGGAGTCACATTCTTCTACGCACGAACTTCGACGTAAACGCACACTCCAAGGGATCAATAATTGTCGCAGGCCGCTAATGGATCAACTGGCTTCGACCGCACGATTCAGTGAAACTTTGCATCTGTTTCTCTTGGCGTGGTCCAACTTGAATTCCTCTATCTGTTTAATGAAGCCCATATTCGCCAAGCGCGGGAGGAGAGCAAGTGTCGACGGCTTTGCGCATTTAGATGTTTCCTTTGTTCGTCTCGTAGGGAAGAGAGGAGAAAGTTGTGATTAAATCAGGTTTATTCTGTGTCATCTTTGAAATGTACTTACTGTGCTTTATCAGCCTCACTGGAGCCATGGTGCATCGTCTTAGAAGAGCCATAAAGGCAGAGACAAAATGCCAATGCCAGTAAATTTTTAGTAGTTAATAAAGTTTCTATTCCCTTTTTCTACAAATACTTTCACTGTTATTTTTCTGATTAAATCTTTTCTATGCTGCTTAGATCTTATGAATTTAAGTGCAATACTAGACTGGCAATTTGGAATTTAAGTGCAATACTAGACTGGCAATTTGGAATTTGAACTCGGCTCCCCGATTTCTCGGGGAGCCGAGTTCAAATTCCAGCAGAATTCATTGCATTCACTTACGCGCAAATACCCTTGGCAAAGGTATTAATCCGTCTCTTCCTTCCAGTTATGGGTTAAATAACAGGACAGATTGGGTTCTATAGCCTTGGTCGGCAACCAGTCTACCGCAGAAAGCAATGGCAACCTACTGCGGGATAATCTTCTGCCCAGTCAGTCATGTCTCTTTCGAGACATGATCGCCCAAGCGTGTTTCACGTATGGCATTTAACTGACTGACTGACTAGATTGGCAGCAAGGCCTACAAATTGACTGTTCAAATGGCTAGATGAAACCGTAAGTTCTATGCTAACCGTTTCTTCTATCGCACTTCCCACTTGTTCTACTCTCTTCCAGCTTCTTACTTCTCATTCGATTTTAATCTTCAAAAATTTAAATGCAATGTCAATCCTTATCTTCTGTCTTCTTAATTCTTATTCTTTTATTGTTATCTTTCCTTAATAAATTTTTTCTGATATTCGCTCACATTCAATAAGTTCTTGCGTCTTGTTAGCTTTACTGCCTTGCTTGGAGTGAAATGATTAAGAAGAAGAAAGGAAAAAGAATGATGAGCTCATAGATACAGAGACTGAACATTGACTTCATATTATTATTTCTTCGTAGCGAAGTAACGTATGCAGACCGATAATTAAAATTCTATATACATCCATAAGTATATATATATATATATATATATATATATATATACAGTGTTAATATTGGTTCAAAACCATTTATTTGTTGTTATGGCATATCAATCTCAGCCAACTAAATTTTATTTATATATTGCTGGTAATACCTTTTTCTTTCAACAATTTATTGTTTTTTTTTTTTACATATAAGTTGTTGTGTCTTGTAATCCTTTTTTTTCTTTTCGATTACCAAGATTCATTGGGATTTTGTTTTTAAGGGCAGGGTCCCCAAGTCCTACACTGTTATTTAACCCATAACTGAAAGCAAGGGACGGATTAATACCTTTCTCAAGGGTACCCGTGCTTAAGTGAATGCAGCGTATTCAACTGGAATTCGAACTCGGCTCACCGAGTTCTCTTTCAAAGCCGATATCCACTGCACCACAACGCACATCCGTCACTAAACGCTTACAGTACCTGGTATTCCGAAGCCGTCACCTATCTAAGTACTGACCAGGCTCAACGTTGCTTAACTTCGGTGATCGAGCGAGAACCGGTGTATTCAACGGGATCTGGCCGTAAGCTGAAAACATTTAAGTGACTGTGTAGGTGAGGAATTACTATCCCTACAAACAGCGCATCCCATTCTTCTTGCTAATCTATTCTAATTTCTATGGACAATGTTATGACGCGATACTTTCCTTAGTTTTAACAGTTCAGACCTTTACAGCTAAGACCTGCCATGCCAAGTACCCAGGGACAAATCATTCTCATTCTTTTTTTATTCTATTGGTAAGAAGGAAGTATTTTTTCAAACAGCTTCGTCTTAAACTCCATTACTTTATGGAAATATTCCTAAGAGTATTCTTTCCTGAACCCGACAATCTTAAATTCTTCAAATCTAGGGTCAACCTTAACCTATCTTACGTATTCTCATAATCTGCACTTCATCCTCCCCAACTCCTAACTTGATTTAGTAAAATTCTGCCTTGAGTGGTTCTCCCCCCTCCCACCTACGTTCATACGACAACCACATTTAGTAATTTTCTATTTTGAGTGACTTTCCGGACTTGTACTGAGCGAACATTTATTCTTAAAAATTATATGTGTGCTTTTAACAATAATACTTATTATTATTATTATTATTATTATTATTATTATTATTAAGGTACATACCCTGAAAAACTCCAGAAACAAGTAAACAACAAAGAAGTCTTAAAGAAAATGGTAACTGAAAGGATCAGAAAAAGACAGTTGAAATTCCTTGGACATATAATTAAAGAAGAGGTTTTGGAAAACTTAATCCGCACAGGGCATACTGAAGGTCTGCGAGATACTAGAAGGCAGTGAGCCGCCTACATAACGAGCTTGTATGAACAGATGGCGGAACTGGAGGACAGGAAACTTAGCAAATGCATAAAACTAAAAGATAGGAAATTGTTACGAACCATAATGAAATATGTCTAGAAGTCCTTTCAGGACATATTTCATTATAGTTCTTTGCAAAACATAGAAGTAACTTTTGACTCTTTACCATCCCTGTTTGTCGTAGATCTGTTATACATTCATACAAATTGGTTAAGTAGATTTCTCGCAGTTTCACCCTGCTTCTCTTGTCTTTATTATATTCTGTGAGTATTAAATACTTCAGGTATTTTTTTCTGTTTTAACTAATTTATATTACTTACTAGCAGTATAGCCCGGCGTTGCTCGGGGATAATGAAAGCTTTAAAACTAATCCATGGTCCTGGAGCTCAGACTCTTTGGACGTTGGCACGAAATACTTACAAGCACTAGTTGTTTCTAGTTAAAGCCAAACCGTAGAGTGAAAGAAAAATGAATGGATGTAAGTCAAATTTTGATTTCCTGGTTTCGATATCAAATATGTTTTTTCGTCATAAACTGAATTTTGAAGGCTAAATAAGTCCTCTGAGTAAATGGTATGATGGCTGAGACTAAGAACTACAATTATACCTACTTAGAGCCAAACCCGAAGCAAAAACTAAAACAAAAGGGCTGAAAAAATAGAGACATACAAGCAGATAAACAGACACACACACAAACACCTTTCCTTTATATATATATATATATATATATATATATATATATATATATATATATATATAATATTTACGCTCTCACACCCTGATTGAGCACTCTGGAAAAATAGTAGACTTTGATAAACAGTAGCTACTCTGGCATGTACGCATCGCTCATTCACTGAAATGAATTCGAGCGCTCTAGCTATTGGGTGCGTATAATGATATGCGCTAAAAGTCTGTCTCCTTCCACCGAACGCCCATAGCCCAGGGGTAGAGTCACCAACTGACGCCATTTCGGTCGGGTTTCAATTTGGGTAAAAAAGCAATCGGAGTCTAACCGTACTGATGAGCTGTGATACGGCGAAACAGATATGATGACAATACATATATCTTATCGATTTTTCTGCACTATTGTAAAAATATATATATATATATATATATATATATATATATATATATATATATATATTCTGAATATCGTTTGTCATGTCTTTGTCTATGCGTGTATCAAATTTGATTAAAATCAGATCACTCCTTCTATAACCCGATTTTTTCGATTATCGATTTTCGATATTTATCTGGGGTACCTCGACAGGAAAGGAATTTGTAATGAGCCATGGTCGTCCACGCCATGGTTCCTTGTGCTATGATCGCAATGATCGGCTACGGTATAATGGCTTAAAACTGCAGTATCTATAAGAATATATGCCATTGATAATTAAGGATATATCGCTTACTAGCAGTATAGCCCGGCGTTGCTAGGGTGTAATTAAAGCTAATCCATAGTTCTGGAGCTAACACTCTTTGGACGTTGGCACAAAAGACTAAAAAGTTTCCAGTTAAAGCAAAACCGAAGACTGAAAGAAAAATGAATGGATGTAAGTCAAATTTTGATTTCCTAGTATCGATTTATACATATATGTATTATCAATTTTCTGCACTATTTTAAGAACTGCAACCTTGAAACTCCTGAATATTGTTTCTTATGTCTTTGTCTATGAGTGTATCAAATTTGATTAAAATCGGACCACTCCTTCTACAACCCGATTTTTTCGACAATTGATTTGTACCTCGACAAAATACCTAGCTAAGAACACTCGCAGACGCTTATAGTACAACTGTGTAAATTTTCAAGAAAATCGGTTCAGCCGTTTCGGAGTTTATAGGTAACGGACGCACAGACACACAAAGAGACAAAGTTCTATTTATAAATAAGTTTAGATTATAAATGACTTGTTATAAAACATTGCAATGCATTTATATCATAAAAAATTCTTCGGATTTGTATTACAAATTAGCATTATACGATTAATATACAAACAACTAACCTAAATCATAAATTATTGATAAGTGCTTTATAATATAAACTATTAATAGATTTATTAAATCTCATCATAAACTTATATATCTTTGTGAATTTATTATTTATACATCTGTTACATGGCTAAATTGAAATCAATGAATCATTTATCATATAAAAACAGTGTTGTGACAGATGAGGTCATTTTAAATGGCTAATGATTTTGCAGATATGGACATTTTTGTACAACTCTCAAATTAGACTGGTCGATTTAGAGTGAACATAAGGCTTACCTGGAAAAAGGCATATTTTATATCATTGGAAGCGAAATTTTATATCTTCCGAGAAAATTAAAAATTCTCTTTACGCCACCATGGGAATTTTTCTTTTTTGGTTGTTTTTCTGGCCACCACCTTTGCAAAAACAGATGCTATAAGGTGAAATATAGTTTCTTAGCTGCTAGGGTAATTTACACTTGAAAATAGTTTTATGCATAGGTCATTTCGAATGTGTCTTACGAGTTATTCTAACATTATAATGTAATTTTCTACTGTTTTTAGTTGAGGTTACTTTTCCCGATTGTGTAATTTTTTTTTTTATAAGCGTTTCACCCCGAGCAAGGCATGTCACTGCCACTACTGTGCAGGGGGCTACGTAGAGTGGAGAAAGGTTGATTAAATATAGGAAATAACAGAGGGTGGGTGATAGGCGGGTGAGGATACCGAGAATGAGGGTTGGGTAGATGAGAGTGTTGTGAGAATAGTTGGGATTTAGTGTGATAGGAGGTGTCTATTGACCCTACATTTAAACACCTGGAGATTGTAACTGTCGGGAAAGCAGACTTGTGGAAGGGAGTTCCACAGGCGGGAAGCGCGAGAAAAGAAGCTGTTGGAGTAGAATTTACGGTTACATCTTATTTGTTTAACTGTAAAAGGGTGGGACCTAGTTGCTAATCTAGTATCTCGTGTAAATTCGTGCTTAGGCGGCACCAGTGATCTAAGCTCATCGGAGCAGAAGCCATGAAAGTACTTGTAGAAGAGGCACAGGGAAGCTACATCACGCCGGTGTGAGAGCGGCTGCAGCCGGTCTGCCAAGTCAGTATCAACCACGTTACATTGCTTTATATTCTTGTATATCTTATATTCTTGTACATCAACTCATTGATAGTATACAAGAGACAGAGACGTATTTGAAAGTGAATATTATTTGAACTCTTATGGATCAGTGAAGGATGTGCGTTGTGGTGCAGTGGATATAGGCTCGGAACGAGAAATCAGGGAGCCGAGTTCGAATTCCAGTTGAAGTCATTGCATTCACTTACGTGCAAATACCCTTGGAAAAGGTATTAATCCGTCTCTTCCTTCCAGTTATGGGTTAAATAACAGGACAGATTGGGTTCAATAACCTTGGTTGGCAATCAGTCTATCGCAGAAAGCAATGGCAACCTACTGCGGAATAATATTCTGCCCAGTCAGTCATGTCTCTTTCAAGACATGATCGCCCAAGCGTGTTTCACGTATGATACTTAACTGACTGACTGAAGTGAAGAATTAACCAAGTGTAAGCAACCCAGAGTGAATGCTAAGAAATACAGAATATTTTTAAGGACTGTATTTTAACTTTTATTTTTGAATAATGCTGATGAAAATGTTTCATGTTGTATTATTTATGTTACCGACATGTTTTTGTTTAATTCGGGTTCTAAGAGGAATGCTGCTCTAAAATGCAAGTTTAAGGAATCTGAATATCCATATTGCTATTCTATTCCGAGGTGCTGCATCCTTCACATTCATGCACTCACAAGTTATATATATAAGATCCCAAGTAGGCATTTACACCGACGACACCACCGTTTCCTCTCGCCTCGATCAAAAATCTGCTGAAGTTGACAAAGCGTACCTCGCTGCTGAGCTTTAGAAGGACCTCCAATCCGTAGTGGACTGTGGAAAGAAATGTCTCGTAAATTTTAATGCTTCCAAATCGAAGCTGCTATCTATTAACTACCATAGACAATCGGTCCTACCCCCTATTAGCATGGAACAGGCTAGCCTCCCTGAGAGTAAAACACTATGCCACCTTGGCCTCACACTCTCAACGGACCTCAAGTTGAATGACTATATAGAATCCAATGCTAAATCCGCTGCCAAGAAGGTCGGTTCACTGTGCAGGGCCAGGTAGTTTTTCCCGTCTGCGTCCATCCTGCACATACATAAATCTACCATCCTCCCGGGTATTGAATACTGCTGCCACATCTGGTCGGTTGCCCTGCTATTCTCCTCGGGGTTCTTGACAAAATACAACGGAGAATCTGCAATGTGATCGATACCGACTTAGCAGCTCGGCTGCAGTCACTCTTTCACCGGCGTGACGTGGCTCCCCTGTGCCTCTTCTATAAATACTTTCACGGCTTCTGCTCCGATGAACTTAGATCACTGGTGCCCCCTAGGTATGAATTTACACGAGCTACTCGATTAGCAACTAGATCCCACCCTTTTACAGTGAAACCGATAAAGTGTTACCGCGATTTCTACTCTAACAGCTTCTTTTTCCGCACTTCCCACCTGTGGAATTCCCTTCCATATACTTGCTTCCCTGACAGCTACAATCTCCAGGAATTTAAATGTAAGGTCAATAGACATCTTCTATCTCACATCCATTCTCTCAAGCTCTTTTTTCCATCTACTCCACCCACATTCTCGGTATCCTCATCCGTCTATTACCCTCCTCCTGACATTTCCTATAACTAACCCCTCTTTCTGATCACTTTCTCCCATGTAACCCCTTGCGCAACAGTGGCAATTGAATGCTTTGCTTGGGATGAGATGATTAAAAAAAAGAAAAAATATTTTTGCACAAACTTTCATAGGATTGGAAATTCAGTTCAGGCTTGTTTAATGAGTTCTTCATAACAAAACTTCAACATCCGGTAAAGAAAAAATTCTCTAACTGGTGTTTGACTGTCCAAATTATCGACTAACATTTACGCGAAAACCTGGGTGTCACACATTCTTTCGGGAAAGGCTTTCTAAAGAGATTTACGAGCACACTTCTTTGTATATACAGCCTTGATGGGCGAATTTATCGATGCTGTGCTTCCAGCAGATGCTGACCAATTGGCTTATCAGCTATTGGACTCAGTTGATATAGCAGAGGCAGATGAGGGAGAGATTACTTTCGGCATGGAAGGGGAGTTTGATTCTGTGAAAAATGAAGCTGAGCTTCTAGATATTCAAGGAACACTTGAGAGCAGTATGTCTGATGTGTTTCAAGATAATTCCCAAGGCTATTTGTCTGAGAAACTAGAACAGCCTGATGTGGATGAAATAAACAATGTGTACACAAACTCCAAGAGCAAGAGATCAGTATTGATGATACTGACAAATCTTCAGACCTCATGAAACTGCAAAGAGTGCTCGATAGTCTGATGTATGAACAGAAGAGCAAATCATGGACAGAAAAGTTATGGCCATCCTATTCTGAGTACATCGATATGCCAAAAATACAAGGTACTGGAAGTTGGCTCTTTTGGTGGTGGGGGTGGTTACTAAATTTATTTCAGTAACCTGGCATTTTCACTATGCAAAGAGTGTACTATTGTGTCTGCAATGGATGCTAAAATTGCCTGAATAGCATCTTTGCACCAACAGTTATTAGAGTCCATATTTTATTCTGTGCAACTCAGTGACCGTTACTTGTCAAGTGACCTCATTATTGAACAAGTGATGAGATCCATAAAGAGCAGAAGTAGACTAACTAGAGGACAAGAGTTTACGGAATCAGTGAGATTGATGCGGATGTATAACATGCACACCTTTGCCTAAGTGCCTGATGCCATGATGACATTAACCGATGTTGCCGACATAAATATCAAGCAGCATGTAGAGCTAACTCGGGAACGTCGGAAGAGAGATCGTTGATATGACCCGAGTCTTCAATTAGATCACAACCCCTTTGACTCAAACCAGCCAGCACCATTATAGTGCTGGAATCAATTTTGATATGATCGAGGTGATTGGTCACTCTATCCAGAAGAATCTTGACAACGTGAATGTTTTAAAAAACTCACTGAAAAAAATTCGCAAGTTCGTACGCGTGTTGAGCTGGAAAAATGTATAACGATTGATGGTCAAAATGTTCATGCTGACCCTAATGCTCTATTTTCAATGTTGATTCTTCTTTTGCAAAAATCCAAAGATATGACTCCGTTCTTCAAGTTCGAACTCATTCCATTACCAACTTCAATTTTCAAGAATTTCTAAATGAGAAAGACAAAATCAAAGCTGTGCTTAAATTATCATCTTATCACTGACGTACCCGAATTTCAGCCACCAAGTGACACAATGTTTGTTTTAGATGAAGGTGCTCTTCTCCATCGAATGTAGTTGTTTCTTACGGTGGAATACAGCGATATGAATGTACAGTACCTGAGCTAACTGAAGGCCAAGTACGGACGATCAAGCATCATTTTTTGTGGTTATGCAGGCCCGTCCATTAAAGAATGAACATCAACGAAGAGCAGCTTGAATTTCTGCTAACATACAAATCGAAGATGGATTGCAAGTTGCTATTCAGCAAAGAGTTATTCCTCTTAAAATAAAAGAACAAAGATCAGTTTGTCAAGATGTTATGTCGTTCCTTGGAAGCAGACGGTCATCGAGTGGTCCAAAGTGAGGGAGACGCAAACACGGACATTGATTCTGAAACTAGCTACTGATAGGAATTTTGACTGTAATAGCTGACGACACAGACAATCTTGTTCTTTTACTATTCCGTTCACATTTATATCAGTTCCAAGGAAAAGAAACCTCGGGAAAAAATGAAGAAATTGCTAAGCATCCGTGAAATCGCAGAAAGGACGAACTCCTATGCTCTGCAAACATGTCTGACACGTCGCGTATATGGCATAAAGATAAGGACAACAGTCCGAACAATGTATAAAGTTGCAACACTTCATCTCCGTCAGTGAGTTAAGTACCATATTTGATACGCTCTTGGGCTATCATCTCTTGAGAGAGACATGGCTAACTGGGCAGAACATTTTCCAGTTGCTATTACTTTCTTCGGTAGACAATTTACCGACCAAAACGAAAGAATCCAATCTGTTCTGTTATTTAACCCATCGCTTGAGGGAAAAGAGTCGGATTAATACCTTTCCCAATGGTATTTGCGCGTAAGTGAATGCAACGAATTCAACTGGAACTTGATTCTACGATTTTTCGTTCCGAACCGATATCCACTGCTCCACAACGCACATCCCCAGAAATATAGACAGATCATGGAAAATGCTGAAATCTCGCGATAATGACAATAATAATTTCTCAATGTTTCACACTTTCTACCCTCTCTGGGTATTTTTTTCATTTTTTCCTCTTTGTTAAGCACAGACGTCGTGTGACCGATGTATGTATATGCTTACACTTTACTTCCTACCTAAATTTGGTGTCTATTTCTCCTTGAACCTTTTTTCATTGGCCCTTTCGTCGTGTTTCTTTTTTTCTTTCGTTCTCTCTCGTTTTCCTTTTTGTATTTTATTTCCTTTGCGTCCTTCTCTTTTCACTTTTTTAGATTTCTCTTTTTGTTTTCTCATCTTTCCTATCCTCTTCATCTCGTACGAAACTTTTTGCCAATAAAAGGAAGTGAATATTCATAAAGTTTTTTAAAAAATAAGGTTTAATACCATCATTACTAACTATTTGATGAGACATTGTTCTTTCAATGTCGAAACAAAATGCACAATTTTGTAGTAGATTGTAGTTTGTATATGTTTTAAGTATAATTTATAATAGGCTTGTATGTGGATGACAAATATAATATATATATATATATATGTCTATTTCTATATTCATCTATCTCACGCAGACACTATAATTTGAAACTTACTATTTACATCTGGATAAAGTAGCCAATATCAATTCTGCATGCTGACTGTCAATTTCATGCTGTCGTATGAATATAGCATTAAGACATAGTGAGGACTCGTATGACCACATTATATGTGTCAGCATAGATAGATAGATAGATAGATAGATAGATAGATAGATAGATAGATAGATAGATATTAGTATAATAATTCATTTTTATAAATCTTGACTAAAATTTATTGGATTTTTGTTACCCCCTGTACTAGGTACACTAAGTTAATTTAAAAATCGTATTTTCTTCCCTTCCTTCTCTCTTTCTTTCTCTCTCTCTCTCTCTCTCTCTCTCTCTATATATATATATATATATATATATATATATATATATATATATAGTCAGTCAGTTAGTTAAGTGCTATACGTGATACACTCTTGGGCAATAAGATCTCGAAAGAGACATCACTGACTGGGCAGAAGATTATCCCACAGTAAGTTGCCATTAATTTCTGCGATAGATTGGTTGCCAGCCAAGGCTATAGAACCCAATCTGTCCTGTTATTTAACCAATAACTGGAGGGAAGAAACGGATTAATACCTTTGCCAAGGGTATTTGCGCGTAAGTGAATGCAATGAATTCAACTGGAATTCGAATCCAACTCCGCGATTTCTTGTTCCGATATCCACTGCAGCACAAAGGGTACAATGGTTAAATAGTCATATTTTATATTTTTTAAATCGCGCACCCGCGATTTTTTTTTTTGTTGACTATACAATATAGTAGGGTCAGTTGGGCACCATCTGTGAGAAAAAAAAGCACCATAACACAATTCCTTCTACAAAAACTTTGGAAACAGCACACTCGCGCTAGAAGCTTCAATCCAAAACATTTCAGAGTGTCATTATGAGGACAGTGCAATGTCTTCGGAAAAGTCGACTTATATATCATTTGAAATGATCACTAATGATGGCTAGGTTATGCACCCATTCATCTTCCCAGATTCAATACGGAGGCCTACATGAAGTGCCTTGAGGAAGTAATGTTGCTCTTGGTCATGAGGGTAGCTGCTGGAAGATCCTATATCTGGCAACAGGATTCTGCATCATGCAATGCAAGCAGGAGAACCCAGCTACGGCTGTCAGACGATTTTTGAAACCACATCACACCTTACATATGGCCACCTAACTATCCAGACTACAAATCCCTTGCTTATCATGTGTAGGACGCAGTTGAGCAAGAGACCAACAAGTCTCTTTGTAGCACCAAAGATAAACTGAAGGTTAGGATTGTGACAACATTCACCAACTTAAACAAGGAGACCGTCCCGAAGAAAGAGATTTCGAAGTCTTCTGAAGACCGGACTTGATACAAAAAGCAATTTTATTGAATAAACTTACTTTATCGTATTTCAAGGTATTTTTATGCTACTTTGGCAAATATATCTGTTAAAATGATATACCTGTGTTATTTTAATTTTTACGTAATTCAGACGACAATTTATCCATCACATATATATATATATATATATATAATTCGGGCGGTGTAAAGTGATGAAGCTCATGAATAGCAGAAATAAGATGATCGAAAACCTAATCAAATCACAAACACGGCGCCGCCTTGAGAGGTGCGTATGTATGTCTAATATTAATGCAGCATTATATTAATAATTGCGAATGACATATAGCCGAGGGTTGTGTAGTGAATACCGAATTGTGAACATTGTGAATGATTATTTAGATTAAGCTATTTAGTGAATGCTAAAGCACGTTAAGACAGTCGATTTGCTAAGATAATTGCTTGGATTATACACACTTCGTAAATTCTAATATTATTTCGATCAGAACTCTTCAATCGTCTTCAGGCAATATGAGGACGACCATTGTGCAGTACTGGCAAAGAATTGGCTTGATTTATTTGTGTAAATATTCTAGTAATTTTCACCCGGCTTACTTGGGCGAGGGGTTACTAATATTGTACAATGTTTCTTTTGAACAAGTCCTCCTCACCTTTGAGGTCTTATTACAACGTTTCGATTATCGTAACTTTCAGACTTCCTTAGATATCTATCGAATACAGAATGTTTCGAATGGGACTCTTGTCTCATTCACGGGTTCTATTGTTCATATTCCTTTCCTGTCACATTTGGTTTCCTTCCTCGAGAATTTTAAAATTCGTAACCACCAGATATTCTTTATGATACTCTATCTCTCAGCATGGTCGATGTATAATTTTGAACTGACCTGACTCAAAGATAAATGTTTAATCTTGTAGTTAATGTTTAATCTTGTTAAATGTTTAATCTTGTAGCTGACACCCCTCTAGCACTCTCAACGATGAAATGGCCTGTGAACCGAAATAGATGTATAAATAAAATCAATAGCAGTCAAGAATTCGGAGTATCATTGACAGTCTAAGGGGGTCGATTTTGTGCGTCAGTCGTTCACTTTGTCGGACTCTCTGCCTTCGGACGGAAGGAAACCAATTGAGGCTCCGCCGAAGAGTAGTCTCGTCTAGGGAAAAGCAGACATGATTTTTTTTCCGAGCTTAAGGGATTGGTGTTCTCACTTAAATGACCTTGTGCCGCATCTACCTCGGACATCCGCCAATGTGAAGAGGTGGTTGATACTTTGGAGTGTTATTGACAGTCTAAGAGGATCGACTGTGTGTGTCAGTCGTTCACTTTGTCGGACTCCCTGCTTTCATGCGGAAAGGAACCCAGACGGGGCTCCGCCGCAGAGTAGAGTCTCAACTGGGCAACATGAAACAAGAATTTTCGTCCAAGCTTACAGACTCAGTTTTACCTACGTTAATTCGCCTTGTGACGCATCTACCTCGGGCTTCTGTCCACGTCGGAAGGTCGTAAATAATTCAGAGTTTCATTGACGATTATTATCGGTCTGTGCTCTCTACGATTCTAACAACTGAACCTCACCTCCCTTTCTAAATACTCTTGTTCTGTTTTATCTGTGTTTCTTTTGCTTGCACTTAATATCCATTAACACGGATGTTGTGCTGTAGATATTTCAGAACACATTATTTTGTGTCGTACTGCCACCTCGGCGATGCAACAATTCCGTAACATCTTTTCAATCGACTCTCATTCGAGTTACCATTTTGATAATTTTATAAAGGTTTCTAAAAATTAATCAATATCATTCTCTAGTAGTACCACTTGCGGCCACATCACATTTAAACATCGGTTCTCGTACGAACATCGAAGTTAAGCAACATCGAGCCTGGTCAGTACTTAGATGGGTGACCACTTGGATTTTCTCGTAGTGTAATGGATAATGTCTCTAAATTGTTACTCATAGAGTTCTAATTCTAATTGGTTTCTATATATTCACGTATGCGAAAATACTCTTGGGAAAAGTATTTTTCCACCTCTTATCCCCCAGCTAGGAGTTAATTAGTAAGACTTGTACACCCTTGTGCAAATTAACTGAAACAAAACAAATAACGTCTTCCTAGGATCTTTTACACTTTCCTTGATAACGTATACGTCGTCTCTTGGCGTTGTTTTTCTCTTCCGACCGCATTTTCTTTATGTTTTGAACTAATGAATCCAGTTTGTTCCTTCGACTTGATGACACAACTGAAAGGCTGACATCAACAATATCCATCATTTCTCTGAAAGACTTACCAGTGTGTTCTTGCAGCGTTACAATTTTCGTACGCTTCCTTGGAGTAACGTCCATCGCAGACAACAGACGTAGGACAACTAATGGACAGTCAAGACAATAGCGACTGGGCGTGATAAAAATCTTATGCAATCACGGATGAAGCAATACTTTTCAAGGCCAAACAAATTTCATCATACCATCCAAAAATCGATTTATATTGCTTTAAACCGCTGCAAATGTCCTGATCTAACGAAAGAATAGAAATTGATTACACCCGTAACTCCAGTAGTTTTAAAATTAACCTTATAGTGAATGAAAAAACTAAAGCAGTTGTTTCAATTAATTTGCACAAGGATGTGTCTCTAAATCATTATTATCTCAAAAAAGAAAAAACACTGGTTTCTTCTCTTGATTTCAATATGTGTTGTGAACTTTCATTTCCCTAAGCTTTTCTTCTTCATTTATTATTGACAAGCATCATCTTAACAACGTAAGATACTTAGATGAAACTCTGTGGATGGTAGAAAGAAAGAGGCAAGAAATCTTTGATAAGAGAGTGAAAAAGACGAGAAGAAAAGACGAAGTATTGAACTATAAACAGAAAAAAAACGCTTGGTTATTAGCAAACAAAAAAGAAAATATAAGATGCTAAATACACATCGCGAATGCAAAGATCACGCAGTTACAGAATGTTAATATTTCTGTTGGAAGTGTTCTAACATAAAACGGAAAATGCGTTACTGAGTTCAGAAGGCGTATTGGCATAGCCAAGGACGCATTACAAATAAAAGCATTGAGAGACAGGAAAATTTCGTTAGAAACAAAAAAAAAAAAGAGTACTAGACTGCTACGTGGTATCTATCTTCCTATATAGCAGCGAATCCTGGACAATCTCTTCAAAGATGGAGGAAACACTCGAAGCAACAGAAATTTGGATCTACAGAAGGATGCTGAGTATACTATGAACCGAACATATGAGCAACGACGAGGTTTTGATAAGAATAAAAACGAAAAGAAAACTGTTAATTAACTTCAGGGAGAGACCGCTGGAGTTTCTGAAACATGTGATGAGTAAGGAGGAACCTGATACTCACAGGACAAATAGAGGGAAAGAGAAGTAAGGAAACTAAACGCGTGACATACTTGATGGGTTTAAGGAAATGGATGGCAGAATTGGGTTTTGGTGTAATACCAAGACAAAAAGCCATTAAGTCCTGCAAATTCTAGGAAGATGTAGAGAGCCATGATCGCCTACATCCTCAGGGGACACTGTACATAAAAGTGCTGAGTGCACCGGTCGCCGAAGGGACCGGTATATGTGTTCCTATGTTTAGAGACGCTGCGACTTAGTAGTAACATACTAGCAGTAGTAATAGGGTTAAAATTGCGAGAATATGTTTTAATGCCCCGCAAAATGTCAAAGTAAACATTTATCACATATATTTTGAAATTATTTGTTTGAAATTTATCTTTAATCGATGCTCGTATTTGAGTAGATAATCTGTTTTTAATCAAACAGTATAGTTGTTTCTACCGGCCTGATTATTTACGATAAATTTTGTTAGGAAAATGTGTGTCATTCGGAAGAATTCGAACCCCTATCAACATAAGGGAAGCCACCAATTGATCTGGAGCGTCTTAGACCACTCGACCACGAATGATAGCATAGTCTAAACGAAATCAAATCAAGCCTATATTGCACAATTTTTGATTCTACGCAAATAACCATCTGAAATGTATCGTAATGTCAACAAATGTAAACAGACAATGTTATTTATCGTAAATAATCAGGCTGGTAGAAATAAATATTCTGTTTGATCAAAAACAGAATATCTACTCAAATACGAGTATCGATTAAAAATAATGTTCAAAAAATACTTTCAATATGTCGGTTGTTACACCATTTCGTTAATCTTCGCGATTTTCCGTAACATTGTCTGCATGATACAGTGTATACATACATATGTATCTCATACATTCATACATTTATCAGATATATAGAAATCGGAGACTCGATTTCGAATTCTAGTCGAGTTCGTTACTTACGCGTAAAGAAAGATATGAATCCATCGCTTCTCTGTCCAACTATGAGCTCAATATCAGGACAGACTGGTACTTATAGATTTGGTTGGCAAACAATCTACCGCAGAAAGAAATGGCAACCTGCTTCGGGAAAATCTTTTGTCTAGAGCGTGTATCACGTATGACTCTTAACTGAGTGACTTGTACAGGCATGTATTTTTTTTATTGTTATTTCTGCAAGTTTGGGTAAAAAAAACTACCACGTGTTCTTTGTCTACTCGAAGAGGCAACACAGTAATTATATTTTTCCTGCTTATTCTTTATATGCCGTGTCTCGTCAGGACGTGGGTGATCATGGCTCTCTATAAAACTACAGAAATTTTACTTTAAAACACCATGTGTCTCAGTTATCATTTTGAGTTTGTTTCTGTTTGAAAATTGTTTTCTTTGTTAGCGTATTTCTTTGAAATGTATTTTGTTTATCCATTTCTTCTTTTGAGATATATATTTGTCCTTTGGATGTGCGTTGTAGTGCAGTGGATATCCGCTCGGAACGACAAATCAGGAAGCCGAGTTCGAATTCCACTTGAATTCGTTGCATTCACTTACGCGCAAATACCCTTGGGAAAGGTATTAATCCATCCATTCCTTCCAGTTATAGGTTAAATAACAGGACAGATTGGGTTCTATAGCCTTGGCTGGCAACCAGTCTACCACAGAAAGCAATGGCAACCTACTGCGGGATAATATTCTGCCCAGTCAGTCATGTCTTGTTCGATACATGATCGCCCAAAGCGTGTATTACGTATGGCAATTAACTGACTGATTTGTTCTTTGTTACTAGTGTTCACAATATATTTCCTAAATAAAATGTTAACGTCAGTATGAAACGTGAATCCTTTTCATTAAAAGCGGCAGTCATTTACTTTTTAAAATTTGGAAAATTTCGTCGGAAACAAAAAAATGGTGTTGAACTTCTAGGTAATAACTATTCTCCTATATGACAATGAATGCTGAACTATCTCTTCAAACATGAGAAAGAGAAGGGATACAATAGAGTGCTAGGAATGCAATGAACTGAAAAATGAGCAAGGTTTATAGGAACTAATAAGACACTTATACTTAAAATTGGAAAAAAGACAAAATTTCTGGGATAAAGAAAGAAGACTTAGAAACTTTTAACACTCACATGACATACCGAAGGCAACAATGACGGGAGAAAAGAGAAAGTAATCTACCTAAGAAATTATACAATTTTAATGAATTGGTTTGGATAATAATAACGGGAAATGTTTCTTTAAAAATAATAAATATATCAAATAATTATCGTTTCAAAAAGTACAGAATTTAAGGAAATAATTTCCCCACGAACATCAATTAACGTTTAAACATTTTTAGGTACCTCCACTAAACAGCTGAAAAAAACAGCATAGTATGAAAAAAAATCCCCAAACTTAATAAAAACTAACTGTTTCCATCAAAATGTTTATACTATTATTCACAGGAAAGATCAAAGTATTTTTAATTATTTTTCAAAATTTTTTAATCCTTTCTAACACGTTCGAAATTTTGGTAAAATTCTTGTTTTTATTTTCGTTAGCGGGGAGCCAAATCTTTGTGGGAGTTTACAATGGAAAACGTAATTTTACATAACTCCGGTGACAAATACATTAATTTGGAAATTCTTGTAAAATCAAATAATTACTGGACTTTTAATAAAACTTTCAGGATTTATTTACAAATGAATGAAATTATTTTTAAAATCATTATTTTTAAAAAATCTTTCTAGAATATTTTTTACATCTGTTATCCACCGCCTCTACGTAAATTCAAAAAATTTCAAAAAATGAAATTCTGTAGGCAAAAATGGTTTTATTATTTAAATGCAGGATTCATTGAGGGATGTAAATTATGTATTATTTTTTAAAACCATTTCGCTCCTTTTGCCGAAAATCTGCTCCGAATAGTAAAATCAAAAAATGCAAAAAACCTTTGACATTATTTAATTAAATAGGCTTTATTAAATTGCTTTAATCAATAATATAAATGTCAGATCTTATAGTCTGAAGAAGAAAAACATTTTCGATTATTAATGAAAATTTAAAAGAATTGTTTTCATTTTTGTTTTGTTAATTATAATAATTTATAAGGTTTCAAAAATATTTTTAAAATATTTCCAATTCTTGTAGACGTTGGCTACATAGTGAAAACTATATTTACTAATAGAAAATTGAAAAGTTTAATACAAATCATTTCTCCATCGTATTTTTAAAATAATTTTCAATATTTTGTGTGTGTGTTTGAAATTTTTTTGTATGACAATTTCTATATGTAAATTAAAAGGTCGTGTGTTTCAGGGTTACTTCCCTTTGTAGAATTGTGCCATACGATTATCTTATCTCGATCTGTCGACACATTTCAATTACGGTGGATGGGTTAGAAAGGTCAATTCTATGCTTAGAAATAGTTTTATTGTAAAATTCATGCCATAAGTAAGTAATGCTTGTGTAAATCAGATTAATTTAACATTAAATTTGCTAATTTTCCAGAAAATAATGTGTCATGGATATATATTTTATTTTTTGCAAGAATTTTAAAACTAAAAACTAACTTTTGTTTAGAAATCTGTCGATCGCTCAAAAATGGCCGAAAAATTTAAAAATTAGAAAACATCGCAAAATTTTATATTCCAATCAATATAATTTCTGTTTGAAATACACCAGAGTATTTTGCCTACTGGAAATAGTAAATTTAATCATTTAGGTTTCGATTAAAACCAAAATAAAAGTTTGAAGAAAACTTTTTTTTTATTTTTAATAGTTCAAATTAAAACTTAGATATCGAAAATGAGTGGAAGTACCTACATTTCAAATAGCCTTGGGAAAGGTATTAATCCGTCTCTTTCCTCCGGTTATGGGTTAAAAAACAGGACATATTGTGTTCTATAGCCTTGGCTGGCAATCAGTCTACCGCAGAAAGCAATGGCAACCTAATGCGGGATAATCTTCTGTCCAATCAATCATGTCTCTTTAGAGAAATGATCGTCCAAAGCGTGTATTACGTATGGCAATTAACTGACTGACTGACTCTTTCTGGTGAGTTCGCCAACGTACTGAACTTTGTATTTTTTTACGTTTTGGTTTAACCTCAAATTTTTGTTATCATAGTTGTACGTTCAACAAATTCTTGGGGTGTTGGTACATAAAAAATATCTTACAGTATGGGCATAGGTTCTTTCTTTGGTGCGGGCCTTTCTTCAGTAAACCTTTTTTTTTTAACATGCAATGTCTTTTGTGTTTGCATTTTTTTTTCATTGACCATATATATATATATATATATATATATATATCATCTTTTAAATACTTCGCTAAGTTTTTCAACTTTGCCCGACTGTCACGTAGCCGGCTGCTGCGCGCCCAGATGCCGTCTATCTACATTTCTATTACATTTTTATATACCCTGAAAAACATTTTTTCACCAATTTTGAAAAGTTTACTGTTCTTTTTGCTACCCATTTTCATTCTTTTTTGACCTGGTAACAACCTGACGTTGTTTTGGGATTTGACGTTATCCGGTATACCTTCAACATCGCTCACTTTCTCATTACATACTTTTTACAAAGCTCTTGTGATAGTAACGACAAACCGTTCAAGTTGTCCTTTTGAACTTGGGTGATACGGCGGGGTAGTAATATGTTCAATCGAGAAAAATTCATAAGCAATGAATTGTGTACTGTTAACCGAGACTATGACATCCACAATGTCATGTCTTGCAAACAGGTGGTGTAACAAATTCGCTGTAATCATAGAATTTGATTTTACACTTACATATTTCAGGAAACTTAGTAAAGACATCCACTGCCAAAAGATAATGGGATCCGTTTAATGGAGCTGTGAAATCAATGTGCAGTTTTGACAACAGTCTATTTATCTTTGTCCAAGGTTGGAATTTTGTGGTAGGTGATTTTGCTGCCCGAGCACAACACTGGTGGCCTTTTACTAAGAATCTTTAGTGGTTCAGTATACATAGCATCTCATAAGAGATTTAATCCTTGAAAGTCCTGGATGCCCACTATGAAATTCATTTAATGTTCACTTTTGTAATATACTAAGTCTTACTACTCTTTCTGGAAATATCAGCATTCCGTCCCATAGTGAGTAAGCGTTCAAACCTGGATTGCGTTCTTTATTACTTTCGATTTAGTTCCTTTTTTTTTTCTTTTTTTCTTTTCTTTTTTTTTTTTTTTTTTGTTATGCTTTTACTCTTATTTCTTCCAGGGTAACTTATAATTTACGTACGACATTGCATAATATATTTTTAATTTCTATTTTGCTTTTTATAGTTGCAATATCATTGTCTTTAAATGGTTCAGTAATTTTTTGGCATCAATTTTTATAACCTATCCACATGTCCTAATTTTTGAACATTTGGTAATCCATCTTAAAATCGTAATTTAATAAGATGGTACCCCCAAGGTTGTGCGTTGTGATACAGTGGATTTCGGCTCGGAACGAGAAATCGGGGAGCCGAGTTCGAATTCCAGTTGAATTCCTTGCTTTTACTTACGCACAAATACCCTTGGGATAGGTATTAATCCGTCTCTTCCATCCAGCTATGGGTTAAATAATCGAACAGATTGGGTTCTATAGCCTTGGCTGGCAACCAGTTTACTGCAGAAAGCAATGGCAACCTACTGTGGGATAATGTTCTAGCCAATCACTCATGTCTCTTTCGAGGCATGATCGCCCAAAACGTGTATCACGTATAGCACTTAACTGACTGACCCCAGCGTTGTAAGAATTCTTTTTTCGAACCATTAAATTAATAATAGATGTCTGTTGTCAGTCTACAACTGAAAACTCCTTCTGTGTATAAATTTGTGAAAATCTTTCCCTATAAATATTATTGCTAACGCCTCCTTTTAGATCTGATCGTGGTTGTTTTTTGTTGTTAGTAGCGAACACGAAGCATATGCAACGGCTTTCATGTTACAGTCATCATATCTACGCAGAATTCCTGTTCCTATATGATATACACTAGCATCTGAAGTCGATTCAATTCCTTCTTCTGGATCTTAATACGCTAATAAGTATGATATTTTTTTTATTTCTTCAGACATCTTCTGACACGTATCAGTCCAGTTCCACTTTACGCCTTTTTTAAGTTAATTTTTCAGTGGGGCTCTCAATTTCTGTATATTAGGTATTTAAAATTTGATGATAGCTTGCTAGTCCCACAAATGCTTGTATCCTAGTAACGATTGCTGCATATCCGTAATTGCTCTTGCCCTCGACAGATCTGGTTGACAACCATTTTTTTCAATGATTTGTCCTAGTACGTGATTTTAGGCAAAATAATTCACACTTTTCCACACTGTTTGAACCCATACCCTCGTACTTTTTCAAAAACTGTTTTTACATACCCGATATTTTGTTCCTTAGATATATTTCTAATTCATATATTATCCAAATAAGTAAATGCGAAATCACAATCTGCAATTATGGCACCCATCGTCTGTTGAAATACAGCTGAATCCACTTTCACGCCAAAGGGAAGTCGGATGAACTTATACAATTCATAGCTGTTAACTCTGAACATTCTTATTCAACCTGTATTTGTAAAGATGTGCGTTGTGGTGCAGTTGATATCGACTCGGAACTAGAAATCGTGGAGCCGAGTTCGAATTCCTAGTTGAATTCCTTGCATTGCACTTACGCGCAAATACTCTTGAGAAAGATATTAATCTGTCTCCTCCCTCCAGTTATGGGTTAAATAACATGATAGACCGACTTCTATAGCCTTGGCAGGCAACCAGTCTCCTGCCAAAAGTAATAGCAACCTACTGTGGGATAATGTTCTTCCCAATCATTCATGTCTCGATAGAGACATGATCGCCCAAGCGTGTATCACGTATGGCACTTAACTAACTGACTGATTTTTAATCACGCTTTAGAAAGATTCAGCTTCGAAAAATGTTCCGTCGTTTAACTTCAGAAAAATCTGTTCTGGACTTGGTAATGGAGAGTTATGATGATTCTAAACACTTGTTTAGACACCTGCCGAAAATTAACGATTTTTTTCTTTACATACACTGCTGGAGCTGCCCATTTTTAATGGTTAATCTTTACAATTACGCCTATTTTTCAAGTCTGTCAAATTCTTCATTGTTGTTTACTCTCAAATTCTTCGCCAAATTAATCCAATGATGCGAACGGCACACAACGTTTTTCACTTCAAATTTCGCTTTAAATTTGGAACACCGGCTCAGCTCATCCGACAGAACATCCGGAAAACGTATTTTCAATTTTTACTTTTTTAGACTGGTCGATTTCTACTTGCATTTTTGCAATAAACATTTATAGGCAAATCCCAAAGCTTCAATAATTCTATCCAGTCAGTAAAAGTTTATAGTATTTTTAATACATAAACGTTAGCTTTTACACACGTTACAGAATGATACGTTACAAGCCATTTCGCTAATAAAAAATAATTTCCCACCTGACATGCTACTTGCAAAGTTCTTTTTATTATAAGTTTTCCGTTTACTTTCCATGTGATTTTATTGATTATTGCAATATCACTACCAATTTCTAGTTGCATTTTTAAAATCCACATTATTAATTTTTACAGACACAAATTGTTTTTGGTTTCTGAGATTAGTTTTCCATCGCAATGGTGAAAGCTGCATTTCCACACTTGTATCATTTCGAATACTTAAAGGGGTATTCCTCTCCGATATGTAAACTTCCACATCTGAAAAATGGAATAATTTTTCTTTTTTCAAATTTCTCTTTAGCTTGTATGTATACACATTCTTTCTCCACATTTTCTTCGGCATCGCGTCTCAGATATAGGATTCTCTTACATTCGCCCGATATGTCTTGTAGTGTATGAAATAAATATACACGACAGGAAATATCAGACAAATTCTGTTCAAGTTTAATTAAAATTCTCGTCCATATTACTGCATCTGTTTTTGTCGTTAATCCTTGAACAAAAATTAATCTTATAAATATATCCGGAGTTAGTTCGTTTAATATGAATTTTTCACACTCTATGTTAACTATTCCAGCATATTTCACAAAATCTTTGTTTTTTTTTTTGGGGGGGGGGGGTCGTCAGATTCATACATTTCGAACGAGTATTGAATACCGAGCTTTTTACACTAAAAATGTCAGTCAGAATATTTACTGTTTCTTCAAAACAAATTTCTCCTGGTTTTTGGTAGTACAAAATGACTTTGCTTCTCATGTTCTACCGGTGGTAACTTTCTCAACAAAAGTTTTTGTTTCTTTTTTTCGTCTTCTCAGTCGCTACATTCTTTCCTGAAAATTTGCTGGTATCTTCCAAAAATAAGCAGAAAAGGTAATTCTATCGTCTGAATTGTATATGAATTCAGATATGGAATTTGCCAACGCGTTTGTTTTCTTCTGAAATATTTCAATTACATTTTGTGGTTGTTTCTGGATTAGCAATAACTGATGATGTTTCTGTTGCTACTGCAGCTGCTGCTGCTGGTGTTTTGATTTGCTTTTGTTTTTTACGCGGACCAAAATAAAAAATTAAACCAAAGTGCTTCAAAATTTTCATCGTCACTCTTATCATGTGGGCCGGAGTAAAAAGAATGTTTTTCTACTCAGTACAAATTTCGATATCCTTGTGATTCCTTTTATAACTCGTATGAATTTCGATTCCTCGTCGCCACTCGCTTTCTTGTAATTATAATATTAAGTCGTGCTTAGGCTGCTGTCGTGACGTCTGTTAGATATACTCTTGACTGACTCCAACGGTTTCTAATCACTTAGTTGTTTATTTAAGGCGTCTAGCCTAGTTGATTTGTTTTATTCAGGGTAACACTTTTTCACATTTTCTTAAATTATGTTTTACATGTAAATTCTCCGTACAACAATATTAGATTTGTCATCAGGCTGTCAACATGTCAAAACAGCTACCGTCAGATAAAAAAATACAGGTACTGCGTTATTTTAAACTTAAAGTAAATAATATTTGCTTTGACTTGGATGAACTATACTTGAAATCAGCTAATATCCCTCAAATAATGTTTCAGAAAAGTATATTTTATTTCTAAATCTTTTTTTAATAAAGTGAATTACGTTGAGATGAAAGATGACTAACCGAGGGTGCTGATCAGTTATTTTAACAAAAGATTCCTTCCAGTCAATTCAAATTAGTTTTTGAAATCCAGCAAAGTATTGCTTATTGGAAATATTAAATTTAATCTATTAGCGTGAAACTGAAGTTCAAATAAAAGCTTCATGAATGATTTGTTTTATTATTTAAAAATCATTTTAAACATTAGGTAACGTGCTTTTGTTTGTTTTTTTGTTTTTTGTTGTTGTTTTTTTTGGTGTTTATTTTTGGTGTTTTTTTTTTTGTTTTTTTGTTTTGTTTTTTGTGAAGGTCCCTAGTTTTATACAACTTATCAACTCTTTCCAGGTTATTTAAAGCTAGAAAATATTTATATATTGTCAGAACTTTTATTTTAGATAATGATTTAGTGACACAAGTCTTACTAATTAACCCATAGCTGGGGAAGAAGAGGTGGATTTATATTTTTCCCAAAGTGTGTATAACGAACTCAACTGAAATTGGAACTCGGCTCACCGATTAACAACTCCGAGCCATTATCCATTTCACCGGCAGCACATCCAAGCTTACAGCACCTGATATTCCCAAACGGTCACACATGCAGGTACTGACCAGGCTCGACGTTGCTTAACTTCGGTGATCGTAATGGAACCAATATTTCAACCGACGTGGAATACGGGGAAAAAGTAAGGATTGAATAGCTTGGTGCTCCAACATGATATGGACATAAACCACAAGTATGTGGGACATAGTGTAAATCGAACTGTAATGATCAACCAATTCATCGCGCTCAACATTAGCCTACGCTGAGTGGGCTATGTTAATGACAAATGTTGGTGATAATTATGCTCTCATATTGTTTTTATCTTTCCTTCTGCTATTTATTTTACCTATATTTTGATATTTTCTCCATACTTTTCCCGATAATCGAAAGTCTCATGAATCATGAATGAAGTGGAGAAAAGAGCGTATATTGCTTCATACAATTTGATACAAGTAGACATCTTTTGTATCGTGATGCGTTATCGTAATAAAACATCTTTAACAAAACATTCGAAAGGATAGAACAACGAAGACAAGAAAAATTAAATTATTTCATGACAATCTTTTACCGTTAATGTAGTCGGGACGCTAGCAGAGTTTGGTGAAGCATAAACAAGAGAGGGAATATGTGACTTTTGCTGCAACCAAAATCTGAATAAAGGCATCGGCCTGAAGAGGATTGAGGAAAGCAAACAACGCCTTAACAACAAATAAATCAACCAACAACGCACACATCAAAAACACTTGCTTCTCCTCTTTTCACTCGACTTGCCCATCGGGAAATGTTACAACAAAAGTATGCATAAATAAAGATAGAGAGAGAAGAAAAAAAAAGAACTAAAAACAAATGTGTTTTTATAGAAGAATGGTTTTAGTGTATTACCGTTGATGTTTACAGGTAAGAAAGATTTTGAAACACGCTTTAATACATATGGAAAACTGACATAATATTTTTTGTATACATAACTTAAGGAAGCGTCTGCTTGGGGCAGACATTGAGAGAATATAACTGTATATTTGGTCTAATATAGCGGAAGAACAGAGATAACAATGGCGGATGTTGTGCTAGTGTGTTATTGCCGTTGAATAGTTTGTTCTACTATGGAAAGTAGAATACGATTTAATGTCCAGTGTCTAATAATGTTTTAGCTGCAACAATGGTGTTGTAAGTTTGACGTTATGGCAGTTTCGAAACATAGAGATTAATGAAAGGGAATGATATACAAAGGGTTGTGTTGTAAATCTATTAAAGAAAGAAAGAAAGAAAGAAAGAAAGAAAGAATATGATAGCGTTCAATACAAAAATATACAAGAGAGAGAGAGAGAAGGATAGAAACAGAAAACGATATTGAAAAATAGAAAAAAATGGAGAGAAGTTCATGAAAAAAATATGACAAAATTCATTTTTTATTATAAATGGAGAGTAAGAAATAAAGACAGGCAAACAACCGAAAAATTGACGAGAAAATAAAATA